>PVIY010004824.1:0-99181 GCA_004026745.1 Myrmecophaga tridactyla | reverse complement strand
CAGGGGTTAAACATAGAGTTTTAGAAGCAAAGAGCTTTGCAGAACTTACTTTGTGTAAATCACTGTGCACTTAGAATTTTTGTCTAAAATGACAAAGGAACAGATGAAATTTAGGAATTGTATAAAAGGATATAAAGATTTCTGTGTGAAAAAATAGCATGCAGTTTATGTAAGTAGATAATATAAATAATAATATAGAGGAGAAGATGGGCAGTGTGATGGTGGCTCAGTGGCAGAGTTCTCACCTGCCATGCTGGAGACTTGGGTTTGTTTCTCAGTGCCTGCCCATGCAAAAAAAATAAATAAATAATAATAATAAAATAAAATAGTAATAATAAAGAGGAGGAGAATAATAATTTATCACTAATATTTGGCATACTAATTAGGATTTGGGATATTAAGTATGTTTTTTTGTGCGTACACTTTAATATTTCCTTTTCCTTGCATCCTTTTATAACTGTACTAACATATCTTAAAACCAGGGCATTTATACCTTTGAAATAGAACAATATACAGTTACTATTAATAGGTAAAAGAAAGAGATAGCAATGAAAGGCTCTGTTTAGGAAGTGATCCTTAATTTTTGTTTTCTGGAAAACAAACCCTGTTAGAAAGGCTCAAATGCATACAAAGAAGTTTAGTGGAATTCAGTCTACTATGCTTTCAGGTATTTTATTTATTCATATCATGTGAGCATTTCTTCACCTAAGCTTCTGGGAGTGACGGCCCATTGAGGAAGAATCTCTCATTGGAAGTCTAGCAGGTAACGAGGCTGAGGAAATATTTTTTCAAAATATTTGACCATTTAAGTTTCTAAAACAAATATTTATTTTTCCTAGTAAATTAAATAATAGCTTTGAATTGCAGTCAGTCTTTCAAAGTTTTTGCACTAGAAATAGATCTTGCTCTGAAATGTAGAAGATTGTTTTGGTATTGGGGGTTGCTTTGAGGTAATCATCACTATTAGAAGTCAAATTACCTTGGATTTGGGTATATCCTGTATCAAACTATAGTCCCTATATATATATATATATACACATACATGTGTGTGTATATATATATACAGAATTGTATATAATTTTATTTTCCTATAAGACTTTTGTTAAACTTACAGATTTTTTCTTTCTAATTAGCAGTTCCATTTAGAGCCCCACAATTAAATTCAACTGATCACAATTTTGGAGGTTAGTTCAAAGTTAAATGAGCCTTTTCAGTATAAATATATATATACATATATAGGTGTTCTTCTTCTCCCCATAATAATTAATACAGTTTTTTTAATAAATAATTTTCCCTATTTAGCAGTGTCGAAAGCAGAATTAACAGAAGATATATACATACAGTTATTCGCTTTTATTTGCTTGAGGCAAAAATATTTGGCAATTCAGTCATGAATTTTTTTTATCACCGCTCTTAAATTTACTTAAGAATGAGAAGAGATAGTTTGTTACAATTCCTGTTCCCATATAGTGAAATAGCTTGAACCTATCGCATATTTTACTCTTAAAATGCTAATAGGTCCCAGGAGAATGCTCTTAATACTAAAGCACATGCATGGAGGAGGAGGTTTGTACAGGCGCCCAAGGAAAATGTCATCAGTTCATTAGAAGTCTAACCTTGCAGAGCAGCATGGTGTGCGTCTTTAACCAGGTTGAACTCTGATGATACCTCGTGGAATGTGCCTTAAAACAATGTCCATTTTAAGCAATCACTTTTCCATATATAAAGATACTTGCTGCTTACTTTTTTAAAAATTGGACAGTGGATCAAAAATTTCAAATTAAGTCAACACTTGTTCACTTATTCCTTAAAATCACTTTCTACTTGTTTCCTGTGTGTGTCTCACCTTGATTATAAGTTCCTCAAGGGAAAAAAAATGTATATTCTACGTATTACTCTTATTCAACCTCTGAAGTTCATAACAGAACATTTGAGATTCCTTAAATTTTTTTTTGACAAATGAATGAATGAATTGAATCTTCATGGAAAACCTCCTCTAATAAAAGCCATTTATCTAATCGCAATTATCAGTCGTTCTACCACTCTGTTGTGTTCGTTTCCCTGCCACATTAAGGAAGAACAGAGACTTCTGTTGTCCCCAGATAGCTGTTCTCTACTTTTTTCTTTTGCTAAATGATCTCCAATTTCTGGTTGGGCAGATGAATGATCAAGATAAAGGCTGCTTTTCCCGGGCTCTTTGCAGCTTTGGTGGGGTCTGGCGACTAAGGTCTGGAAATGGGGTGACGTGGTATGCACAGTGTCTGGTCATGCCTCAGGCTCTCTGTCTCAACAGCTGAAGGCAAACCCTAACCACTAACAAGATACATAATAAGTGCCATTTTATAAACAATCACTAAATGCAGGCTGGGATGTTAGATGCTATAAACATTTTACCTTTTAAGTTTCAGAATACCATAAAAGTTGACATCATTGTCCCCAATTTTTTAACCAAGAAAATAGATTCAGAGATTCTGGGTAATTTGCCCAAGGTCACACAGTCTGTGCATGGTGGAGCTGAAATTAAAAGTCTGGTTGGTCTTCTCCCAAAATGTTTTCTTCTACATTGAACTGAGCCAGAACTTCTACTTTTAATGAAAAAAATTAAAGAAAGAATGAGGAAACGAACAGAGCAATTAAATGAAACATTCCTGGGAAATTTTTTTATATCCATGTATGTGGAACATATGACAAAAATGGTGTTATCAATGAATTCCATAGTATTCTTCCTGGTTTGGCTACCCTTCCTGGAATAAATAGAGGAAAACAGCAATTAATTAAAATAAAATTAACTTGTTTTAATAGCTTTAGAAGAAATTTGAATTTCTCATTGAGGAATAATTTTTTTTTTGTATGCTATATGGCGGGGTCACATTTCATTATTTTTCCATGTGAGTATCCTGTTATTGCAGCACCATTTGTTGCATTTTTGTTTGTTTTGCTAGATTTTTGGGAAGTGCATGGACTGGGAATTGAACTGGGGTTTCCCGCATGGCAGGCAAGAATTCTACCCCTGAACTGCCCTTGCACCCCCTCACTGAAGAGTAATTTTATCAATCAATAGAAAGGCTTCTTATGTAGTGATGATCATACTCACCAGATGCAGTGAAAAGCATCTGCTGGGTGAAGAGGTTATTTGTTTTGGCCCAAAACTTTTTCAAGTAGTGAAATGAAAGCATGCAGAAACTACATAAATGTACAGTCTAATCAAGTGTTATAAAGTAAGAAATACATGTCAGAAACTTCCTGCATGCCATGTCCCAATTACAACCTTGCCCCTGCTTTGTAAAAGTAACCATGCTCCTGCTTTGTGGTAATTCTTCCTTAGTGTGTTTCTACAAATGTATCATCTAAGTTTGCATTGTAACACACTAAGTAAGATAAACACTATAGATTAGTGTTTCCAGATTTTCTTTATATATGGAATGATGTATATATATTTATATTTAATTCATTATATATTGAATGACTACATGTGAGGAAACTACCTGAGAATGAGGAAAGGACCAAACTGAAAGTTTAGAGGAGACAGTACCTTGAGCTCATACAGCATAGACAATAGTGTTTGTCTCACCAGCCAGACTAGAAAAGTTGATAATTCATACTGAGTAAGGGATAGAACTCAGAAGGGTCTTGCCTCAGCAGTAAGGAATATTTGGATTGTTAGATAAATTACTGTATACACAGTTAAATTTGGATTTCAGATAAATTGCAAATAATTATTTAGTATGAATACATCTTAAATATTGCATGCTAATTACACATAATTCTACTAGTAGTATAATAAATAGGTTGCTATAGTATATGTATATCCCAAATTATATATTTATAATTTAGTATAATTTGTTTATACTAAATATTTTCTTATATAAATGCTAAATATATAATGTGAATATATTATATAAATACTAAATATAATTTAGTATAACTTAGTTATACTAAAACAATTTAATTGTTTATCAGAATGCCAAATTTAAATGGGTCACTCAACTATTATTTGCTAAATTTGGCAACCCTAGGAAGAATTAACCCTAGAATATGAGCTACTGTAGTTCTGCCTAGCAGGTCTTAAAAGTACAATCAGGGTGCATGGGTAGTTTAGTGGTTAGAAAGCGTGCCTTCCATGTGGGAGACTCGGGATCCATTCCCAGACCATGCACGCCCCCAAGAAAAGTACAGTCATAGGGCAGGCAATGGTGGTTCAGTGGCAGAGTTCTCACCTGCCATGCCGGAGACCCAGGTTTGATTCCCAGTGCCTGTCTATATGAAAAAAAAAAAGGAAAATCATAAAGGATTCCAACTAAGTTAATTGCATCTTAAAACAAGGCTCAAGAATGTCTATAGGAATAGAAACATATCCCAACTCAAGATAAAATATACAACGTCTGGCAGCCAATTAAAAATTGCTATGCATGCAAGAAGCAGAAAACTATGACACATGGGGAGAAAAATCAATTAATTGAAGTCAATAGAAAATGGACACATGTAAGAATTAACAAACAAGAACATTAAAACAATTATTATACCTATATTACATATAAAAGAGCTAGAGGAAAGATTAAACATGATAAGTGAAGGCATGGGAGTTTTAAAGAAAGACTCAAATTGAGCTTGTAGAGATGAATATTGAAATGCCTTTGATGAAAATTCACTTGATTGGATTAAAAGTGAGATTGATAGTACACAAGCAGTGATTATTGAACTTGAAGACAAAGCAATATAAACTATGCGAATTGAAAAAGAGTCAAAAGCCTAAAAAAATGCCGCAGAGAACAGAGCATCAGTGCGCTGTGGAACAACTTCAAGTGGCCTAAAATATGTGTAGTTGGCGTCTCTGAAGGGAGGATGGAAACAAAAAAATTGAGTATAAAGAAAATATAATTGAAGCTAGATAGAGAGATTTTAATGGACCATAAAAAATAATTTCTAGGTGATAAGACACTGATTAGGAAATACTATGTTTTATTTCCTAAATTTCTTAGTGTTCAGACTGGAACCTGTTTAAAAGTAGGTTCAAATATTCTATGAATTTATTGACCTTCTTACAAATTTTAATATTGTTTCTCATTCTTCCTATAGTATATAGGCATTTTAACCATGGCTTTGGCTGTTATTCCTATCCCCAAATCATTTTCTCCAGACCTCTGTATGTAACTCTCTATGATAATCTCCAACAGAGATATTCTAGAGGTACTTAGTCTTAGTTTTCTAGTGCTGCCATACAAAGTACCATGAACTGTGTGGCTTACAAGAAGATAAACTTATCATCTTACAGTTCTGGGGGCTAAAAGTCCAAAATCAAGGGGTCAACAGCATCCTCCTCCCTCTGAAGCCTAAAGAGGAGAATACTTCCATGTCTCTTGTACTTTCTGATGTTTGCCAGCAATCTTTGGTATTCCCTGGTTGTAGACGCATTACTCCAATTTCTACCGCCATCTCCTCATGACCTTCTTTCCTGTCTCCAATTTCACATGGTATTCTCCTCTCTGTGTCTACCTGAATCTCTTCTACTCTTCTTAAAAAGGCACTGGTTACGGTGGGCCACTGTGGCTCAGCAGAGTTCTGTTCTGCCATGCCGGAGACCCAGGTTTGATTCCTGGTGCCTGCCCATGGGAAAAAAAAAGCCACTGGTTATATTGGATTCAGGCACCCATGCTACCACAGGATGACGCAGCCAGAAATTAACAAATCCCATCCTCGAAGAGCCTATTTCCAAATAAGATTACATTCATGGGTACCAGGAATTTGGACGTTAACGTATCTCGTCAGGGGACATAATTCAATCCCGAACACACCTTACACTCAACATGTTAAACATGCTCTTAAAATGTAATCCATTCCTGTGGGCGTGGACCTGTTGATGAGGCTGCTTCAGGTAAGGAGTGGCCCATCTGAATCATGATGGATCTTAATCCTGGTACTGGATCTTTTATAAGCAGAAAGAAATTTATGCAGATAGTGAGAAAGTCACAAAGGAAGCAGCCAGAAGTAAAAAAAAAAAAGAAAAGAAAAAAGTCAACAGAACCTGGAAGATAAGGGAAGGGTTGTCATGTGCATTACATGGGATAGGGGAGCCCAGCGTCCCTCCAGCCTAACGATCACTAGCAGCCAGTCCCAGAACACCAGGTTGTGGGAAGAAAGCATCACCTAGATGATACCTTGACATGGATCCACTCTTCCTAGCCTCAAAACCATGAGCCAATACATTCCCATTGTTTAAGCCAACCCATTGCATGGTATTGCATTAGCATTGGAGAAAGGAAAACAAAATTAAACTTATCATTTCCCCTAATAAAACTTTATTTTTCCTGTCTTCCATACCTCAGTGAATAGCACTGCTGTGTAACCAATTTTTGAGGCTAGTTATTTTAGACACCCCTCTCCTTTCCTTTCCTACTTCTTTTCACCATACATCCAGTCACAAAATCTTACAAGTTATCCCTTCAAAATTACTCTGGAATCTATTCTCTCTTCTCCATCCCAATTGTCACTGCTTTAACATGTTTTGCCATTCTTCCTTTACTACTGCTATAGTCTCATAACTGTTTCTCAATAGTCGTATTCTTCATTAGCTGGGTCTTTAAACAAGTCTTCTTCTTGTTTGAGATGATGTTTAATACCTTGTTAATTCTCTTTTCTGTTTTTAGTTCTCACTCCCAAATGCTCCCTCTCTGGACACCTCCCACCTTCACTCGCAGAAAGAAGTGCCCAGAGAAAGATAACTTGACTCCAGAGAAAGCAGATGGCATCCAGGTTCCTCTGTCACATGGGAAGGCACCTGGCCAACATCTGCTGGTCATTTCTTAGCTTCTCTAGGGCGAACACTGGAATCCTTCTCTTAGCTTCCCTTGGCTCTCTCCAGTTCTGGCATGCTTACCATCTCATGGAAAAATATATGGTGACATCTGCTCGCTCCTGTCTAGCTTCTGTTGGCTCTCTCAGCTCCTGGCATCTCCTGGGGTTTCTGAATTTCCAAATGTCTGTGTCTGAGCTTCCGCTCTCTCTCTGTGGGCCCTCCAAGCATGTCCAAATGTCTGCATCTGAGATCCTTCCTAAATGTTTCCCTATGTTGGCTCATTTTTATGACTCCAGTAAACTAATCAAGATCCACCTTGAATGGGTAGAGTCATATCTCCATCTGATCAAAAGATCGCACCCACAATTAGGTGTATCACATCTCCATGGAAACAACCTCATCAAGAGATTACACCCTAAACAATAGGTAACCTCACGAGATTGGATCATGATTGAAAGAACATGGCTTTTCTTGGGTACATAATTTCAAACCAGCACATAAACCTTAGCTCTTATCTCAGTATACTTTTTGATTTACATGTCTATATCTATTACACAATACATTTAGAGAGTACGTCAGCTTGTGTACTTTTCTCCAGGGCAGGATGCATACCCATTCTTTATCTTCAGTGCTGAACACAAGTCCTGAACAGGAAGCATTGTTAAATGAAGATTTCTTAATTAAAGACTCCTTGCTTCCATTGTTGTAATTTATATTATGAATTTGACTACTTTTATAATCCTAAATCGAATTCATTGACACATTGAATATATTATTGAAGCCACTGGATAATTATTTTCAGAGTGTAGACTGATTTCATACAAAGATGAAAAATACTAGTAGTTTGTATATAACTTGGAAGTTCCATTTACAATGCTTACATTTTGGCAAGTTAATTATACAAACTGATAAAAGGATTAGAGTTTTATCTGAATATGTTTGATTGCCCTCACCCTCAGTTTGTTAGAATAATCTATCCTAGATATAGCACCTCCTGGATATTTTAGTGAATGTGTTTCCTTTTATGTCATGAAGGAACAGATTAGTTCCCTTTTTAAATTTTAATTCATGAATTTTTTTGTGATTACAAAATAGGGTTCTAAGATAATTATAGCTCAGCATATAATTGTGCAAGTCTTCCCAGTTAAAGCTGAGTGTAATCAGTGACATCAAAGCACCACCAAATTCAACTGACTTCAACCTTAAGTTGAATTCAGGCTTATTTTCTTTATCTTAAACATATTACTCATGAACATTTTCCTGTATTTTATTTTTTTAGATTTGAATGCATAAAATCATGAATAAAGTAATACATTAAATTCTCCTTAATTAGCAGAGTATCCAGTGAAAAACTGGAAGGAAACTTCTATAAACATTTTTATTAATCTTATACTCTATGGTATATATACAAACTATAATGCTCCTAGTCCAATTCAGGAGAAATTTCTCTGATAATAAATGGCCACCACTGTATTTTCTCTACCTTAAGTCTATTTGCATGCAACATACTGAAAGAGGAAGTGAAAAAAGGGAAAACCCTCAGAACTACACACTGCATTTCACTGAAGATCCTCTGCCACTCACATTAGATTTTTACCTGCATATCTACAGTACCTTGTAGCTATTCGGGGAGGACAAATGTAGAGCTCTAATTAAACTCTGTTCAGGGAACTCCAAGATGCTGATTCTCACTCTCCTTTAAGCACAGCTCTTGATTGTCTGCAAGTTAATACTAAATCATATTTATGTTTAGTTAAAGCTCGAATGTTAATATTTTTAAGTGATGTTGAAGTGATTAAAAGCTCCAGGGGTCTTTTGTAATTAAGTGCCTTTACATCCAGGGGCAGCATTTATTTTAACTAATGAAATGTCTCTGTAGAAACAAAATATTGTGAGACTTCTATTAATTCCCTATGGAAATTATTTGCATTTTAACATATAGAGTTTTTGATATAGCCATGAAACTTTATCGAGTACTTTACTATCTATTGATATCATCAGAAAATTTTTTAATAATTTCCCATTGCCCTGGGAAATGTGCTAAAATCTTTCTAAAATTCTACATTCTATGTAGAATTCTATGTAGAATGTATACATTCTAAAATGCATACATTCTTGCATTCCTGATATAGATATTACATAATGCATGTTTTTTTATCTTCTTAGATCTTTTTGCTAATATGTATTTGTCAGCTAATATGTATTTGTCATATCTGCATATATGGATTTTTAAGTGAGACTAATTGTTGGCATTACCTTTGTCAAGTTTTAGGTATGCGGTAGTCATAAAATAAATTAGGAGTTTTCACTTTTTTCCATGCCTGGAATATTTTAAATTCTATTGGGATTATTTGTGAAGCCATTTTCTCCTATTTCTCAGTGGAATATCTCTAATAATTTATTTCCTTTTGCCAGTAGTAAATGGCTTATTCACCCTCTTTTTTCTTGGGTTGATTTTGATAATTTCAGTTTTTAAAGATTCTACTTTGCTACTTTAGTTCATCTATTATTTGCCCATAACTCCCTTTCTTCTGTATATGGTCTTCTGAGTCCTAATCTTGTAATTTATGCTAGCTACCTTTTTGCCTTGGTAACGCTTGCAAGGAATTAATCTATTTTATTAATTTTTTTTAAATCAAAGTTTTCAATTACTTTTTTTTCTATTTGAGTTGGTGTCAGATTTACCTTCTTAATTCCCCCTTCCTACTTTCCCTTATTTTTAAATTGTTTTGTTACCATAATTTCTTCTTTACTAATTAAGAAAATTAAGCTATCCACAAAAGATACACCTTTTGCTGAGTATCATGGATTATAGTATTGGGCATTGTTCTTTATATTTTTTTTCCTTAGGAGTTGTTAAGTTCCATCAACCATTAGGATTAATATGTTATGAATTGACGTTGCACATTCAAGATAGAAAGTAGATTTATTATCAATTAACTTTTGAAAATATACTGTTTCACTTAATTCTAAGCTAGTTTTCCTTTATGTTGTTTATACATTTTTACTGTTTTTAATAGAAATAAGTATAGGCTTTAGTAAATCCTATTCCTCCATTTTCCCTTCTGTCCACATGATTTCAACCCACATAAATTTTAATCTCAGAACTTATTTGTTGTCTAGACTCATCTGTGACAGTAAAATAGCTAATACATATAGTATTTACTACTGGGCCTTCTTCTAACGTAAGTGCTTTAATACCCATATAATTCATACAACACTCTGTGGGGAAACTATTGTTGGTCCCATTCTCAGATGAGTAAACTGAAGCACTGAGGTTAGATACTTCTTCATGGTGGAGTATACTAGTCGATGGTGGAGCTGGGACCCACATCCGAGTAGCCTTGTTCTACACACCTTCAGAAATAAACCTCTGGGAGAATCAATTTTTTAAAAAAAAACAGAAAGCCCATGCTGATTTATGGAAATGAAGCAAAGAAACCTCTTTCTTTTTGTTTTTGTTTTTGAAATTTTTAAGTTTTTAGAGTAGTGACATCAGGTCCTTTCTTTTCCAGCTCCAGTGTTATGATATATTGCGCATGGCCTGTTTCCACTTCCCCAAACATATCCTAACTTATCTACAGCTTACATTAACCAGCCTGGGGCACGTATCACATTATAATCCATCCAGAAGATACATGTTGAGGGTAAGCATTCTGGACCTGAGAGAAGTCCCACAGAAAGTAGCCCAGTTCTTGGTAAGTGGGTGGCCCCTGCTCTTTCTCATCTGTCCCCACCACTGCACCCTTCTGAGCTCCATGCCTAGACCTGCATCTGGGAGCTCCTTTTGGCTGCTCTGAGAGTGACACCCCGAACTGACCTGTGCAGCCTCTGGGCTTTAGGGCACTTCCAGCGCCTCATAGTCTTTCACTTTCAATGGATTATGCGCTCATCAGGGAGTTGTTTACTTTTATAAAACACAATTCTCAATTTGTTTGCTTCAGAAATTATATGAATCTTAAAAGCAGCAGCCAGTCTTAAATATAATTTTATTGTTTCATTACTTTTTGATTGTTTAGAAAACTACTCTTTCCCCTTGGGGTTTCTGTTCAGAAATAGAGGGTTCCTGAACCAGGGATCCTTTTTACAGAAAAGCGATTTTGCTTTTATCCACTTAAGGATAAATGAGTTTATCCTTGAAGGAATATATGTATCTTATTACTCTATAGCTTAATAATTGTTGAAAGTTATCTTGGAAGCAAACAGAGTGTTTTTTCATATGTATTTGAAGTGACAGTGTATATTAACGCCCTCATTTACCCCTGGCCTGTGAAGCTAGCGATGGAATTTATGGACTGCACCGATGAGGCTGCCTTGCTCAGGCTTCCCTTAGGATTTGGTGAAAGGGAGATAGTGGCAGTGGATTGGAGGGCAGTAGGAAAGAGGCATTAGGGTATTTATTCCTGTAGCTCTCTTGCTGCCAAGCCAAAGCTCCTTTCAGATGGACCCCTCAGGTCTTGCTAAAGTCAAATAACTCTCCCTTCTTGGTCCACTCTGCCCCAGGCAACAAATTTTCCTGTTGTTAGCTTTGAGTGCTTCACCTAGTTGGTTTTACTTAACCCTTCATGCATCTTGATAATTATAGGCACTTCATTAAACTCTTATTGACAGATACTTTCGGCTGGAACCTGAGTGTTGTAGAAATTGATGTGAGGAGTAGCTATGGGTGGGTGGGGCAGGAATGTCAAAATGGGATTTTGGGGATTGTGTTGCACAAATATTTGATAAACATTAGCATGTGGATGATTTACTTGCTAGAAATCATGAGACAATGTTAATATGTGCCATGTGGTAGTGCTGCAGTGACTTGATTTGTCACTCTTGATGGCATGGAATGGAGTGAAGGTGGAGGGCAGCACGTGGAGAGGTCGTGGGCTGGGGCGCTGGTTTTTGGTAGTGCATTACTCTCATGACTGCAGTGGAGCTGGCTGCAACTAATGGCCTTAGAAAGAGTACACAGAGAAAAGAACAAGTTGAGAATTTAAAAAATTCCCAATCTGTGGAACCAGACGCAAATCAGAAATCTTCCATGGCAGCTTCGAAAATGCCCCTTAGCTCATATAGCTGAAAGGGAGTTGTGGCTGAGGCAGGCCCACGGCTGGCATGGTTCTGCTGCAGAGCTGCCGTTTCAAGAAGCCCACAGTGTCACCAGGTCTCCAGGGTAAGGATGTGACACATGAGAACCTCAAACGTGGGATGGGGACAGTGGACAGACACAAATAATGCTGGCAGCTCTGATCTCCCAAATTCCTTAAATCTTTCTTGCTTGAGAAAACCACCTGCCACCCCTTCCAGTGCCATCCCCTTTACCACCTCTGTCAGAAGAACTTGAAATTCATCTTCATACAATTCTCCATGATTACATGGACACATTGGGACAATGATTTTACATAGGATTGCAATTATTTGTAGGGATAAACACCCCTGCCTCATCCCAATGCCATATCACCACCGTAGGTACCAGTATTGCCCTTTAAAACAGTTGCAGAATCTTGCCATAAATGACCCAGAGGTTGTCTAGAAGAATATACTCATAGTTTGTCAGACTGTTTTCTGAGACAGCCTCCTGGCCATTTGTGGCTTCTTATTCTTCCAAACCAACAGATAAAAAGTGGCTTACATCCCTGGCTGATAACTTGTTCCACCTCAGTGGAAGCAGTAAGGAAAATGCTTGCAAGCTTGGAGATTCACTGTGTCTCTTTCTTATAATCCCTGTCAATAATACTGGATGGTGGGAAACTTTGGAAACTAATAAAGATAGGGCCAATGCAGAGTCAGATTAAGGTTTGGGCTAACCCAGTAGTAGTTCAAGAATTACATCAGCCAGGTGTTAGCAGAGAGAGAGAGAAGGAAAGGGAACATAGGATGGGTGGTGAGAGAAAAAAGCTGTGGTAAGCCATTTAGGTTCTTGATTAGTTGCAAAAGTGAGAAATACAGCACTATATACTTTTTAAACACTTAAACTTTTTATTTTAGAATAGTTTTGAATTTACAGAAAATTTGCAAGTTTTACAGAAGGTCTTATGTATTTGAAGTTGTATGTATCCCAGAAGTTAATCTACTTCTACGAGTGTGGACCCATTGTAAGGAGGACCTTTTGATGAGGCTGCTTCAGTTAAGGTGTGGCCCACCTCAGTGAGGATGGGTATTAATCCTATTCTGGAGGCCTTTATAGAGAGAATGAAATTCAGCCAAAGAGAGAGACAAAGCCATGGAAGCCAGAAGCTGAAATCAAGGAAACCTAGAAGAGAAAGATTGTGATTAACTAAATCCCATGCTTTATTTTGATTTCCTTAGTTCTTACGTAATGACCTTTTCTGTCCCAGGAGCCCATCTAGAATCCCACATTACACTTAGTTGTCATGTCTCCTTAGTTTTTTCTAGACCACGGTGGTCTCTTAGAATCCATAACTTCGAAGGCCTTGGTAATTTTGAGCAGTGCTGGCCAGTATTTTGTAGGGTGTCCTCTAGTTTTGAGCTTGTCTGATATTCATGATTGGGTGGGGCTTATGGATTTGGGACAGGAGATCCTTGAGGTAAGGCGCATTCTCATCACATCCTATCAGTTTATCAGAAATGATGCTGGTAGTGACCAGCTGGTGGGGGCAGTGTTTGGTGGCTTTCTACTCTGTGGGATGTCTGCTCTCCCCTCACCCCTGGCTATACTCTACTTTTTGGGATAAAGTGACTATACCCAGCTAACATTTAAGAAGTGGTGAGTTATGGAATACCTACATAGATTGTTTGTAATTCTTCTACAACAGATGTGTCTAATCTCCCATTTCTTTATTTAATCATTTATATTGGTATGGAGTCATGGGTGTTTATTTTATACATTGGTGGATTATAATTCAGTGCTGAACTTTATCCAGCAGGAAGTCACAGACACATTCAGTGGTCATCTTCCAGTCCCTTTCTCTCTCCTCCTCTTGCTTGTTTGCAAGCAGTTGTTTGTAATGTTTCCACCTTTGCTTGTTTGTATGCAGGTGTTCAGTATGTTTCTATTTTGCAAGAGGTTGCAGGCAGCCTGGGGAAACGCCAAATCTTTTTAATCAGCTTCAGCTGCTCTCCAGGGCAAACAGGTTGCTCTTAGCAGAGCCTCCTCCCTGCCATGAGTGTGTAAAAGCCCAGCACCTGCTCAGGGTAGGCGTCTCTCCTCTCCGTTATGCAGTGGAGTCTGTGGCGGCTGCCAAGCAGTTGGTCTCTCCAGAGGAGTACCCCAAATGGACTTCTTCCCCTGCTCTTGGACTGGGTAAGTAATAAAATGGTCATTTGCTAAGAGTCTTTGTTATGCTTGAACCTGTATTCCTATGCTGTGTGGAAACTCCACACGGGGCTACAAAGCAAACTTTGCGGTCATCTTTTCCATGAGATGAAAATCATTTGCACCACCAGCCTGTAAAGATAATCTGCAGTTTGCCATTTACTCCATGCTATCATCCAACTTTACAGGTTATAGAATCTGGGCCATAAGCAATACCGAATTTCAAGTCCCATTTCTCTAGGGCAACAGAGAATTTCCTGCAAGGATTGAAAATTCTGATCTGTGCGCTCCACTTTCATGGGCCCTGGCTGTGGCAGGGGAGCTTCCCTCCCTGGTGGAGATGCACTGCATGGCCATGACTGCTGCCTGCTGTCCTCTGTGTGCTTCTGCTCTTCCAGGTCTTAAGAGAGTTCGATCAAGTAGGTTTAGATGGACAAATTTAAGTTAACTTTAAATGAAATGTTAGAATTGGGAGCACTCTGAACTCGCCAGGATTCCCCTCTGTTTGTGGATATGGAGACCGACGTGGAATATAGGTGTGTGGTCATCCAGGGGGCTAGCAGCCCACGAAGAAGAGCTGGTCAACATGGAGTAATGAAAGGAAGGATTGATAGGGTGGAACAATACCTGGAGCAACCTGGCATACATGGATCTTGTATATTAATTAGGGAATTGTGGGCAGCTACAAAAAGTTCAGAGTGAGTGATCCCAGCATAACTGAGGTGGGAGGGGGCGACAGTGACAGGTTTCCCACGCAGTTCTACGCGCTTGAGGTAATTACATCTCAACTTCTGCCATTAAACTTAGTGCGATAATTTTAATTGGTAGGCAAACCCCTCAGTCCATTTTTTTAATGTTTTTTTAGCTGTGCTAAGTATCTAATGTGAGATGCTTATCTTAAAATAGCCAACCGATGTGCGGAGCACACGCTTCGGCAGTTTTTTTAGCAAAAAAAAAAAAGAAATGCTTTGGAGGTTGATTAGAGATTAAATAGAAAACTTTTTTTCTGACATCTAAATACTTGAAGCTTTTGCTTTCTTCCACACTTATCTATGACACGCCACCAAATGTAATGTAGTAGACTGAACTGTCATTTAAAAATCTTCCATCACCTGGAAGAAAAAAAAATAGAATTTCATAATTTGACGAACCAAGCTCATACTGAGCATTACTTAGAAGCAAATGAAATTCAATATATTATGTCAGGTTTCAAGATTAAATTAAGATATGTGGAATTCTATTTATTCTCTGTGTGGAAATATACCATGTCTGTACCATATATAAAAAAAATGAAAAGAGCTAACTGGGATAAGAGAATTTAATATGTAGCATGGCAAGAGAAACTTTCTATTTTTCCTTGTACTTTTCTTTTTATAGATGCAAATAATAGCTTATCATAAATTATGTTTTCAAATGATTAATTTTAACTTCTTTATATTTTTAAAAATAAAACACCCCATGAAGGCTAGTTTAAAGCATTAGGCAATGATGCTCATTGTAAACAACCCAGGCTATAGGATATAAATCCCTTTCCTTAAATTTAATATATATTGAGTCTTGGGAAATTAAAGTGCAGTGGTCTGGACTTGGAGACTCATCTCCTAAACTAGCATGTGGCTCATAGGGTTGTGACGATACACTGGAGGGTGTTAAGGCACCCAGTGCAAAGCTAAGAGCTAATAACAGGTGCATGACTGGTGTTTGAAGATTTTTATATCTCATCCATTTGATCATAGGGACAGCATTAGAAATAATTTAGACCCATAGATGGCATATTAGCAAATCAAAGTGCCCTTGCTACTCTGCTAATAAGACCCTAACCTAAAAAACGATGCTGCAAGGAGAACATTATAAATGTTAAATCTTTAGCCTGGTATCTATTAGTTGCTAATCTGTTGACACAGATGATAGTAATTGAGATCATTAGCATCCATAGTCTACTCCTGTAAATGTGGTCCAGGAGGAAAGTGACTTCACCAGGTTGTTAGGTTGTATTAGTTTAGTCTGTTTTGAATATCCCATTAACTAAGAAGTGCAGGTTTTCAGATGTGTGTGTGATATGCATGAAAAGGTTTAAAAAATTGTGCTTTTAGGAAATGATGCTGGGTGCCTGAGCATTCACTCTTGGCTCCTCAGAGAGGATGGGTGGTACTTGTGCAGATCACACCCACACTCCCATGTCTTACACATGGTAATCCTATCCAACCGACTAGACACGCAGTTCTTGTTGTTTCAATTCAGTGTATTAATCACATTGAGTGTGCAGTACATGATATATATGGGCCAGTTTGCAGAATAAAATCTTATTCCTTTCCATGAAGTTGATCCTAATATTTGTGATCGCATCCACAAAAATAGATAAATGAAAGCAGGAACTTGAACTCCAGCATTTGTAGTGGCATTATTCACAATATCCAAAAGGCGAAAGCAACTCAGATGTCCGTCAGCTAATCAGTGGATAAACAAAATGTAGAATATACACATAGTGGAATATTATCCAGCCTTAGAAAGGGGTGATGACATGATATAGATAACATGGTAAACCTTCAAGATATCATGTCGGGTGAAATGGGGCAGCCACAAATGGGTAGATGCTGTATGACCCCACTTATATGAGGTAGTTACAGCATGCAAATTCCTAGAGACAGAGGGTAGAGTCCAGGTTACCAGGGGCTCGGGGGGGAGGGGATGGGGGAGTTAATTCACAGCAGGGTTGGGCTTCCTCTTTGGGGTGATGGGAAAGTTCTGGTAAAGGGGAGTGCAACATGAATGAGATTAATCCCACTGAACGGTATGCTGTGGAGTCGCTGAAGTGAGGAGCTTTGTGTCGTATCTTTCCTTTTTGAGAAAAGGAGTGATTGAAGAGACAATGGCGACTAAATGTAATACATGATCCTGGACCGGATCTGATAATGGAGAAGAAAAGGCCCTAGGACTTGAACTGTGCTTCAGGTGCTTACATAAGTGAACATCCTCGTTCTCAGGAAATGGCGAATTAAGTGTTCAAGAAACACAGTAAATAAAATCTATTTTCAAATGTTTAGAAGAGAGATGAATAGAATGACATGGCAAAATGTTAAGTCCTTGGACCTGGATATCTGGGTGGGGGTATGTTGGCATTTTCTGAATGGAGTTTTGTATCTTTGTAACTGTCCTTTAAGTCTGAAATACGTTCAAAGTAAAAAGTTAACATAGATATAATGTTCTTCAGACTAACAATCATACAGGTTAGCAAAATGAATCCCATAGTGGCTTTAAAAAAAGTGATCTCATTTTAGGTCAAGACAGGTTTGGTGAAGAAAGCAGCACTGGAGGGGCTGGAAGTTTGGATAAGATTCTGGAGCACAGGTGCACAGTGGAAACAAGACCGAGTGGAAGAAGGAGCATGAATGTATGAGGCTTGAAAGCACAGGCATATTTACAAAAGAGTGAATATTATAAACTTTGCAGTAACATAGGCTATATGTATGGGAGCAGCTGGGGGGCGAAGGTGGGGGGGAGGCAGCAATATCCGATTTATATGTTGGAGGGTCTTGAAGGCTAGTCTAAAGAATTTTACACAATTGAAAAGTCTGGGCGAAGTCATCAATGTTTCTGAGCAAGGGAGGGCTACTGAGCCTCACAATGGAAGGTGGTGTGTTCAGATTGGATTCAAATGAGGAGGGTCTGCAGCATGGGAGACCGAGTTACAGAAATTTATTGGACTCTATTTAGAGAAATAAAAGCATGCCAGGGGTAACCTGTTTATTTTCTGTCACTGACAAAATTCCTGACTGTGAACTATGCCTCTCCTTACTGCCTAAGCAAAACTTTCACCTACATCTCTCCCTAGAAATCAAGTTCTTAACTGTCACAGTTGGATCCCTAGTCCCCCAAATCCAGAAGTCATTTCATAGATTTCCTTAATTTTTTTTGGCCTCTTTGGGATATAACCACCACATTGTCACTGAATTTTTTCCCCATCAACTTGCTTCAATAATCCGTTCTCCGTCTTTCTTTGTCCAGTATTAATTGCTTAACAAGTTGTCATTTTAAGTACTATGTATTAATATAAATATGTATTTAATCCTTAAAACAACTCAAATAGTTATTACTGTCCTCACCCCTGGAATTTGATAACTCGATTCTTTTTAAAGGACTCTGTATGATTTGGACATCATTACCGAGTGAATCTGGAGCACTAGCTGCCTACCTTAAGATGTTGGAAATGTTGGTCTGTCCAGGTACAGACTCGGTGGAGAAGCACTGCGTAACTGCTTAATTTTGAGGAAGAGGGCCAAGGTGTGGATACAGGTTTTATGGGGTCTGAAGCTGATACTATATGGGGGGTTCTTTTTAAGAAAAATGACCCAGATTTTTTCTTTATTAGTTTTTTTGTTTTGTTTTGTTTTTGCATGGGCAGGCACCAGGAATTGAACCTGGATCTCTCTGTGGCAGGTGAGAATTCTGCCACCCGACACAGATTTTTGAATGCAGAATTGCACACAGAACTTGGAAGGAGCATGTTGTAATTGAAGGGTGAGCCCTGAAACCCAAATTTCCTGATCCTCATGCTCACTGGATTTGGGAAAGAAAATATGATATGCTGTATATGAAAACAACTTGGGTGATGGCCCAGCTTGTTGATGTTGGTGTGTCAGAGCTACAAGCCACAGACCATCCTTTCAGTTAGGATCTTAGGGGCAAACCTGACTCTTATTTAGGGCTAAGAAACCTCAAGCAAGGACACCTGTGAAATGAGGACAGCTTATTGGATTCTGAGATAACCTGCTCAGGAAGGTTGATGGATTTCCAATCTCCTTTTTCTTCTCTCCCAAGGCCTTTTCCTGAATCTTATAATCCTGTACACCAGGGATTCCAGTTGAAGTGAAGGCAGCGAAACATTTTCACAGAAATCAACTTACATATAGAGGCTTTATTTTTTATTTATTTATTTTTAGTTTAAGAGTTTTATTTTTTGCATAGAAAAGAAATTAGCTTGAGTTTATTAAGATGAGAATTTTAAAAAGTTCTAACATATTATGTCTTACTAGAACTTCTGTTCTTGATGTCTGGACTTCCTGCTGATCTGCTTCTTGCTTTGATGGTCTATCATTTAACTTTGATGTTTTTAGTTCCCTATTTGTGGCAGGTTTGGCAACCAAAATATAATTAAGTAGATGCTTTTTGCATGTAAATGCCCCTGTGATTATTACATCAAGCTTTTATATTTATTCTGGAAAGAAGTGTATGCTTTAAAATGTTGGAGATAATAGCACGATTTCAAAATCTCTTTCTGAGTAAATGAACTTTTTAATATAATGGTATCAGTTAATAAGAATCCCTCGGTCTTCAGGTTATTTCAGCTCACAACTCCCTTGATGACATTTTGCGTCATAATTAATGAAGTTGAAAGTGCCTTTCATTATGAAATCGTGTCTAAAACAAGTATTATTCTGTTGGTCAAGACAATAGAAAAAAATCCTATGGTATTTTGTATACAAAACTATGAGTAGGGTTTTGAATAGAGTTAAATCGGAGGGAAGTAAAGTGAAACATACTTTTAGGGACTTGATCTAGAAATGTGAGTTCATCCCTTTTTTCTAGTTATTTTTGTTCTTATTCTCCATTATAAGATGAGAGCTTCATGTGGAATCATTTCAAATTAACAATGAAATATCTCTTTCCCATTTCATTTATTCCCTTTTATCCCTTCTCCCTATTCTTGTTTCTTCTATCATGAATAATTACTATAAAGTGTTTCTTATATACCTTTGTATTAGTATGTCCTTGAAATGTGGCATTTTGTGTCCATAAATTCTTAAAATTGGTAAAACTTACAGAGCTATAGAAGTGTTGAAGGATGAGTACAATGAAGAACCTAAAATTACAGTTAGCAGCCTGTCATCCTATTAGCCGCTCACTTCCTCTCTTTATCCATGCATTTTATTTGTGGTGGAAAATAAGTTACATACATTGTTTCACCCTAAATACTCTGATCTTCTAAACGATATCATTTTCACTTAAAATAATTAATAGTAATACCAGCTAATATATAGTCCAAATTCAATTGTCCTGAACTACCTCCAAAAGGTCTTACAGTTTTTTCAATCCATGATCCAAATTGTGTTCAAACATTACATTTGGATACATTTCCTCAGTTGCTTTAAAGCAGAAGGATCTTCTCATCCATTTGATATTGTCATTATTTTGAAGTGTCTACCACAAGTTGTCCCATAGAATGTCTCATGATCAATTTGTGATGGTTTCTTTATTAGATAAAACAGATTTTTGGTTAATGCTACACAGGTGATACTGTGGACTCCTTAAAGCATCACATTGGCCAGTGTGAAATGTCAGGTTGCCCACCTTTGGTGGCTCTAAATTTCTTGCTGTATAACATGCACACTGCCAGCTTTCTCCAATACAATGGTTCATCTCCCACTTTGAAATAGATAGTTTATCTGTGGGTGTTATTTTGAAATCTCCTGAATCTCTCGTTCCCTCAACTTTTTACCCCCCCCCCCCTTTTTTTTAATTTGCATATGGGCAGGGACCGAACTCCAGACCTCCAGCACGGCAGGCCGGAGCTCTGCCTGCTGAGCCACGGCAGCCGCCCTACCCCTTTTTTTAAAAAGTTTTTTTTCTAACATCCATTGATAATCTTTACCTTAAATCAGTTATTATCTAGGGAGTTGCGACAAATGATTTTCTAATTCTAGCATTCATTCAGGATTATGTTAAGATATTTTGGGATCCAGCCTTGTTGCTGGGTTCAGCTAATCTGCTGCTTCTCTCATGGTATTCCAAATTATGTCCATTTCTTTTACTTAGTCTTTCCCCTCACAGGTAGACATGCGGATTGCCTCAAATATTCTAAAATGATGTGCAAAGCTTCATTAGAATAGCTGATAACGGGGTCATAGTGTCTCCTTATGAAATCCTGTGAAAACTTCTCAAATATCTGCTCAGGAAAAAGTATGCATCATAGAATATAAGTATACTTAACTTGACCATCATATTATTCTCTAGAATTGACATTCCTATATACACGTCCATCAAAAGTGCTTGAAAATACCTTCATCATGCACATATCAATAACTGATATTTCCCTGTTTTCTTTTATTTGCTAACGTGAGTTATCTAGTATTACTTCATTGTTTTAGTGGCTTATTTCTAGATATTAATGACTTTGAATATCACTTTACATGTTTGTTAGCAATTTGGATTACCTCTTCAGTGAATTGCATTTTCTTACTCATTGCTCATATTTCTATTGGGTTTCCCATCTTTTATTTTTATAAAAGTAGAATGATCTGTTTAGAGTTATAGCTTTCATATGTATAGATTAACTGGATTAAATTTGAAACTATTTCCTGAGTCCCATGTTGAAAAGCTTTAATTTTTCTCCTTAGTGTATAATGTGAATAATAGAAAATAAGGCACTTTGCTTAACGGAAAATTTAAAAATACTTGTTTTGACAGATGAGCGCAATTGTCATTTCTAATTTCATATTTAATGGTCAAATTATTAATCTTAAATTGTACTTTTATTCTTAACAACTTTTAATTTGTTTAATATCTGTGTGTTTTGATCTTATCTTCATCCATGTAGCATTTTCTTGAAAGAAAAGCAGAATAGATTGACTTATGTTGCAATTTTAAAATATTATTTTAATTAAAAATAGTAATGACATAAGTTTCTAAAATTACTAAAACTTTTGGTACTGTGGGAATACCACCACAAATACAATGTGTCTGTTGAATCAAAGAATCTAATTCTATGTCAATAAATACTTGACAAAGATATTTAATTCACTTTACCTCCTGATACCAATTTTTGGTTGCTTATGAAGGCCACCTGAAGTAATGGTGAAAAATGTAAGACAAAGAAACTTAACACCTGCTAAGTGTTTCTGGAAACATGCTCTAATGATGTTTGGATATCGCTGTGGTCATCTTTAGAGAATGACTAAATGAAGAAGGTGGGGTGGACGGGTGATTTTTGGCTTGGAGTAAAACTTTTATAAGTGATAGCAGCCATGCTTCTGTTCAGAAAGGACCTAATCTTGGCCACTTACGTGGAAATGAAGGTGCTTTGCTCAGAAAACTGGATGAGAGAATATTTTATTACTGCTTAAAGGTAATATGGTTATATTACATTATAGGTATATATTGCTAAAATATAATAAACATCATTAGGTGACCTTTTCCTATTTCATTCGTGTCCCTAAATTTTAATCTATTCAAATTGACCAAAAAAAACTACTCACTGGGAAAAATGTGAACCATGTAATATTCAAGTTCCCTTTATATCCAGCCATGTTACCATAGAAATAATACACTAATTAAACAGTAACAAGTTCTTATGAATTAGGTTTGAAGAGTTTCAATTATTTGTGTTTTTTTGTTTGTTTTTTTTTTAAATTTGCATATGGGCAGGAGGCACCAGGGATCGAACTCCAGACCTCCAGCACGGCAGGTCGGAGCTCTGCCTGCTGAGCCACGGCAGCCGCCCAAGAGTTTCAATTATTGATGGTACAAGAAAATAACTACTATTGTTTGAAATGATTCAGCTATGTCCCAGGGATTCTTCTTTTCCTATCACTCAAGTTCATCTTAGGACATAGTCTGAAATATTCCAGTGACTTTTGGCTGTTGAAGTCTAGTCAAATGTAGTTCAAAATTGCAGTCTGTTCCCCTCCCCCACCCCCAGCTCCTTCTCCTCTCCCGTACTGCAGGCTTGAGTTTAAATCCTGGCTGCTAAAGGTGACATTGTGTGTGTGCACGCATGCATGTGCGTGTGTGTGTGTGTGACAGAAATATTAAGAGAAAGAAGTTTAAAAGTTCCCTCTATTATCATATTCCCCATAGGATGTTGTTTGTGGCAGAGGATAAAAGATGGGATATTCAAATTCAAAAATACTGCAGGGTCAAATAAAAAAAAATCTCAGAGTGAATAATTAAAACAATCAGCATTATGTAGCTCATGGTAAGAGGAAATGCCTCATTATGGATTGTGCTTATGATGAACTTTGAAGGTTTTAAAAAAAAATTAAAACTAGGAAATAATCACACACATATAATGATAACTATGTAATAGGAACTTTGCATTTTCTATGCATGTTATTTACTTTACTCTTTCTAAAAAGTCTTCAGGGTAGATGCCCATCTCTTATTTCAGATTAGGGAACTGAGGCACATTGATGATATGGGTACATAATGTCCTAAAAAGTGATGCAACTGGGATTCAAACTCTGGCACACTAACGTACTAACTTCTGCGAAGTGAATGTTCTTATCACTATGTGATGTTGCCCTTTAATGTTCTGGAAAGGCAATTAAATGAGAATGTGCCATGCAGCATGGTATGAGAAACTCCTATAGGACACAAGAGGTAGGTGAAGCAATGAGAAGACTTCAGAATGAACTGTTCTCTTGATAATCATGCTGAACAGCCTCATTGCTATGAGTTCAGAGACTGACTTCAGAAGTCCTGAGTACTATTTAAGGTATTTATGAATGATTAGCTCCTGGGCTAGACAGTTTGTCTATTTAAAGACTCAGGAGTCCAAACAGGGCAAACCTGGGCAAGCAGCATCCCCAGTAGATGGCCGTTTCTCCTCAATGAGAATTAAGGGTAATCTGTCTAGAGTTCTTAACTCTTATGCCTTTAATGTCAATTTACCTACTTTTCTTTTCTTTTAAGACATAGAGAATGGGCTGTACAAATGCTGAGGGGCAGGAAGTGGGTCAAATGTATGTGCCTCCGAAAATGGAACACGTGGAAAGATAACGATATGAGGCAGGACTGGAGAGTCCCCAGGATATACATTAGGCAGGATTCTTTTAATGTCAGACTTTAAAAAAAAATCTGTATCCCACCTTCAGAAATTCTTTAATTGGTTTAGAGTTGTTCTAGGTATCAATAGTTTTTGCAGGTTTCTAGGGTGATGTCATATACAGCCAGGATTGAGGAAACTATTGATTAAATCATGCTTAAGTTATTAAGGGGAAGATTAAACCTATAAGTTGAAGAAAAACATTTTCAATGATGCTTGGGTGATTCTTGAATGATGCCTCACTATCTAAGCTAAATGAAGAGGGAAATGAAGAGAAAAGGGGACTAGCGAGTTGGGAGAGAGCAGGGGTAAATGTACTGAAGATTTTGCTGTAGTTGAAACATGAATGCAGTGAAGGTACATGAGCAATGAAGGTAAAAGATAGGAGGATATAGTGACCAGAAAGCTGGACATTTTTATTCATGATATGGGGCAGGAATAAACTTCAGATGATAAAATCAGGGCCTGAAATTAAGAGGGCTGAGATAGTAAAGAACATTGCAGACGAGGAGACCAAAGACTTAAACTACCTGGATGTTAGATCATCCTTGAAGGTTTTAAAGTAGCTTAGAAGGATAGAAGTTGATGTAGAGAAGGTGAGTCAGACAACAATCTCCAATGAGAGGGACTCATTGATAGATTATAGTGATGGAGGGGTTGAGTGGTTTAGTTAGATGGCATGACCCCCAGAGGTGTAGGGCTTTTTAGGAACAGTCATTCTCAAGCGGTGTTAGGAAACATGGAGGATACAATCCCACTAGTTTGACCCAGAGATACCTGGGACTAAGAATATCCTATCTGCATTTAAGGCCTAAAGAGATACTAATGGACAGTGAGATTTCACTTATAGCAAAGATGTAGACTATACAGAGTACCTGAAGATGGAAGACAGCTTGTCAAATCATGGAAAACAATTTCTGGAAGGCATGGGTTTGGCAGGGAAAGTGCTGGAAGGTTTAAGTTCAGGAGAGACTTTACAGAGAAATATGGGGGATGATATTCAGTTAAAGCCAAACCAGAAGGACTGTTTAGGTAGTGATTAAGGAAAATGTTACTTAGGTTGGTGGGTAGTTTTCATATTCTCTTTGTAGAGTAGAAATGTGCTCATGGGCAAAGTAGAAATGGCATGTGTTCTGGGACGAAGCCTCCTGCTGTCCCTCCCAGCACTTCCTAGTCTAATAGTATTGACGCCTGAATCAGTGGAGCCCTAGATCGTGATACTGAGAAAATGCAAATAAACCAAGGCACTGTTAATTGTAGAATCTCAGGAACTAGAAGACACCACATGAAAAAGTGTTTTCTTCCCCTAAGAACTCATGACTTGGACTGATGGAAGTGGATAACATAGGAGCACAGATCCATGATAGCAATGTCAAGGCTCAGGCGAGCTGAATGAGGTTCTATGAATAACAGGCCAAGAAGGAATCAGCTTCTAGACAGCAAGTCCATGCAGCTTCCTCTGACATTTTGTTCAGGTATGATCTAGATGAAGATATTGGGGACAGATGGGAATGTCGTACTCTCCTGCCCACATTACCCTCCCTCTTCCCCACTTCTTCTCTCCCTCCTCTCCCTTCTCTTTCCTTTTACACTTCCTCTTTTTCTTCCCTCCTTCCTTCCATAAAACTAAAATAAAGAGCAGAGATCATGGAACGAGGCTGCTTCTATCCGGTCCCTGGCCCCACTCTGTACCAGCGTCTTGGGAAAGGTACTCCATCTCCCTGTGCTTCTGTTACGGTACCTAACTGTGAGGTCCATTGTGAGGATTCAGTAATTTAATATAGGTAAAACACTAAGAACAATATGTAGCACATAGTGTAACTGCTGTATAGGTGTCTGGCTTTAGTGATTAAGTAACTTCAGGGTTTATTTTGATTAAATGAACAGCATAGTTTTTATAGAAGATAATGATTAACTAAAAGATGAGTCCTTATTATTTCATTTAACATAACAACCCTGAAAGTTGCATAGTTATATGTATACATTTCTCTTTTTCTTTTAGTAAAATGAAATAAATGTGAAGATATAAGTAGAAATGTTGGGAAGCATTGGGATTAGACCATATAATGCTGTGAAAAGTAGGAGCTGAAACCAGGAACGGGAGAAGTGAGCAGAGCTGTTATAACATGGGTATGGTGTCTTCACAGTGTAGACAGGTTAAAAGTTTTGCAAATATGCTCAGATCTCCTACTATGTGTAGAAGTCTCAGCCATTCCAAGGTTAGTTGTAGAATCCTGTGGGAGCTAAGGCTACTGAAAATAGATTTAACGTACTGAAAGTAGTTTAATTACAATTTTCCTTGACTCATTACTGAGGAAGGCAGCTAGTTGTGTGTGAAGAGACTAGTAAATTATGATCTGGTTGTGTTCACCTCCTCAATGGAGGTTTGCCTCATAGTTACATACTTCCTGGGATAGAAGGGCTGGTCACTAACCAAATGGTAAGGCAATATAATCCGTGGGCTTAGAGGAGAAGTCAAACTCCCAGGCCACCCGACAACCCATTGGGGGAATTGGGAAGCTCAGACTATTGAAGTTCAAGACATATTTTTCATTGATCTATTCAAGGTTCTAACTTTTGCATTAGAGAGAAATTATAGCATTCCAACCCAGCACCTAAGTACAACATTGGCTCCATACATTTTCTTTACTTGACATGATGGCCAAGCCTGTAAGCACGTGAGGGTAGTGGGCAGTACCAAATAATTATGTAAATTCAAAATTAATTTGGATCTGTGCTTAGTAGCTAAAGGAAATTTAGATGGTTATGTTCTTTTTGAAAATGACCTAATGTTTTAGAATAATGGCATTTTCTGACTGCGATATTTCAATATGTATGTTCCTAAATATTACATACTAGGTTTCCATTTTGGATATTTAATCCTGCTAATTGAGTTTGAACTTCCCCCAGTTTCAACTTGACAGTTTCCTAATTCTTGCATTGGCAAAATAATTCTCCATTGTAATGAAATTTGAATCTAATATTTTTTAAATGGGACTATTTCTTACTTTTTGAAAGATATGGTACTTGTGATTTCGTTCATTGTCGACTTGGCCAGGTTATGGTATCCAGTTGTTTGGTCAACCAAGCACTAGCTAATTGTTACTGTGAGGATGTTTTTGTGGATTTAATTAATCAGTAAGTTGATTGCAACCCTAGCTGACTACATCTACAATCAACAAATGAGACTGCTTTTAGCAATGAAAGAAATCCCATCTAAATAGTTGAAGGCCTTAAAGGGAGAACTGATTTCAGTAGTCAAAAGAATTTCTCTTTCTACTTTGGCCAACCAGCTTCTCCTGGGGAATTCATGGTCACCCTCACCCCAGTTCCGAACTTGTAGCTAGCCTGCAGAATTCAGACATTGGCCAATCCCAGGTGACATGAACTGATTCCTATAATCTCTTAATATTTAAATGCATGTAATATCCTGTTGTTCTGTTTCCCTGAAAACCCTAGAGCAGTAGAATGAATGAAACCATAAAACAGGGATAGGAAAACCCTCAGAATTCCATATAGAAAATTCTCTAGTTCAAATCGCACAGGTGACGTTAGCCAGCTAGATAACCGCAAGTAACTCATTTCTCTTATTTAACTCATGGTTGAGTCTACTCAACCAGTTTTGTACCCACTCCCCTGCCCCAACTCTAGCAGGTAGATGACCACTTCCTCCTCTGCATTCCTACATGGTGTGTCTGCTTTTGTGGTGAGACATGTTTTTCTTTGCCTTGCAACTCTATTTCTGGGTCCTTCCCACTCCAGGAGGGTTCAGGTTCCTCAGGGTAGCCAGCCCCATCCTCCTTCTCTCCATTACTGGCTCAGGGCCTGGCATACGCTACAGTGAGCCAGAAATGCTGGTGGAATTGAACTGAACCTTGCAGCCCCTTTCAGTCCTAATGATCGGTGACCATGCTGGCTGACAACATATTGCAACTGCAGCTTGAGCATTTCCTGCCTTTTCTCCAGAGGTTAAGCTCCCTTAGATTGCCCGAATATTATGTTTTCCTGAACATTTTGTTTTATCATTTTTGTACAGGTAGAATAGTCAACAAAGTTAGCTCAATGCTTCTCAACTATAAATATCATATATAAAAAAATGAATTTTTCTCTACATGAAGATGTAAAATTTAGGTAAAATTTAGATAAAATTACCAGGAGTTTCAAATTTCTTCATCCTTTCCTATAAACATCATCTCTCCTTTTTCTTGGAATAGACATTCTGCTTAGCAAGGGAACTCTTTGTAGACTCCTGGCCCTTAAAATCTTCCCTTCCTATATCTGAGGGACCATCTGCCAAGCTTGATGAGAATGCTAATAGAACTTCCTCTGAGCCTGCCAAGTAAGCTCTCGGCTCCTCTGGGATCTGGTATTCAAAACAAATACCCTGATGCAAAATAACAGCAGGTGAAAGTTCAAGAATAAATAATTTTTATGAGTAGCTGCTGATAAATCAACCCCATTCAGCTTTGTAGCATAACTAATACTGACTTCCCTAAGGAAAATGGGTTGTGCAGATAAGACTTTGCTCTGTTTCAAATACTGAGCTCTATTCTCTGTGTGCTACGTAGTCATTTAATCCTCAAAACTATCTTTTACCATGCTGTTATCTACATTCTATAGACTAGAAAATGAAGACAGAGGCTACTTAGCAATTTGGCCAAGGTCCCTAACAAGGAGACCATCCGAGGTTCAGATCCCATCTAAGTGGTGACAACCAATTTATATGTTCACTAAAAATGCATTAGAAATCCTGTGTTTCTACATCCTTCATGTTGCAAGTCCACTGATCATTGCTGCTGCTTTATTCCATGTCTCATTCACACCATCCTAGGCTGAAGGAATGTTTCTTGTCTTAGACATTGGTTTTTTTTGTTTTTGTTTTTTTGTGGCAGAGAGGAAGGAGTGAGTGTACAGCTGTGAGCTGCCTCCTAAACTTCTACTCTGGACTGACATACATCACTTCCATACACACTGTATTGGCCAAAGCAAGTCACATGACCACTCCTGAATTCAACAGGCTGATCATATCTAATTCTCCCTTGGCAGAGGCAGCACATAGCCAAGCCTGGTGTCAGCTTGAGGATGCCCTGAGAGGCACGTACCAAGCCTGCCACTGTTGGGATGGGGAAGTGGACACCTCTTCCAGGGAGATTCAGTGTATATTTTGAACAATGATCTATAAACCTAGCAAATAGGTGGGGATATGAAATGATTATCTCCTATCATTTGGGTGTCTCTTCCTTTGAATATGTTTAATGACTACTGGAATTTTCTCCTCTGCAAACAAACCAGGCATATCATTTACCCACTTTTGTATTGGATTGCTTTTAATCCTGTTGAGGATCTATTTTGGATGTGTGTGTGTGTGTGTGCTGCAGAAAGAGCTGTATTTTTTTAAATGGGTGTACAAATGGACTTAAATTATAGGACCATAATAAAGTATCGAAATTGATAAATATAAGACCTTGATAGTGCTTAGAATATAAATCCCCAATAAATATGAGTTAATATTTTTTAAAATTGTGTGACCCTCTATATATTTTTTGTAAATACTTTTATTGGAGCATAGTCACACATTTGTTATGTATTGTCTATGACTGCTTTATGCTACAAAGTTAGTCGAGTAGTTGTGACAGAGTGTGTATGGTTTACAAACTATGAAGTGCGTACTCATCCCCTTTTCAGAAAAGAACTTGCCAATGCCGATAAGCCAATTAATTAAATGGAGATATAATGGGACCCACCCTCCCAGTAATCTTTAGGCCCTTAAGATTGGCTCTGATCTGTACCCTTGGCCCAAGGGTGCACTGTGATTGACTGATTTACTATCTAGGCTGTAGGGTTGGGGGTGGCTACTGTGGTTGTCACCTGGACTTTCCTAGAATGAAAAATCTTAATCCAATAAGCCAAGAAATCCTCTGTGCCATTTCCTGCAAAGAGTGTACATATCAGAGTCAGTGTGAGTGCAAGGTCATCATTTCACTTTGAGCATGTTGGTTGGAAGGTCATTGATTGGTTTATCTATTCTATTCAGGTACTGTTAGAGGTAATATAAATATAGTCATGAACACAAGGTCTCTCTCCTGCGGCTTACTGTTTAGTAAAGAAGGCAGAGTAGGCATATGAATATAAATAAATATGGAATTATATGTTTTAATGAATTCTTTGGAAAATCAGGATACTATGAAAGAAAATAGTATTGGGGGAGGAGACCCCTGTGACAGACCTCTCTGAATATGTGTAGATATTTATACATATTTACATATAAAATCTCCTTGGCATCTGATTTCCATTGTTCATATGAGAAAGTAAATCTGAGATTTTAAACAGTTGTTCAATTTTAAACAATTAATGAAGCAATTCATTGACATGTTGATACTTTTAATGGTGGCGTTAGTAGTTTCAAAATAACTTAGACCAATGGCTCTGTCTCAGAATTTTGTAACAGCAAACACTGGGGAATGAACAAATTACAGACAAGCCCAGACGTGTGTGCATATTTTGGAAAAGTTGGCCATGTCATGCTGTTGTACACTCCTGATTAGGCACCGCCACTGAGACCACATTCCGTACATATCTGAAAGCTTAGACTCTCAGGAATCATGATTAAATATGACAATCTTTGCATGAAAGAATAAGAACTTAATAGTAAAAGCTCTAATTGAGAACAGTGGGAAGTTCAGAAAATGCAATCAGTCATTAGATACATTGGCAGACAGATCAAATTTATCTGTCTGGGCAAAATTTTCTGTCATGCCCTCAGCTTGAGTAGCTGTCTGTTGCTCTTTTGTGAGCACTGATCTTCAGAGAAGGAAGCATGTGCAGATGTAAATAGTTCTTGTTTATAAGTTGCTTGTACTGACAAAGCTCATTTGCCTTGCAAGAAGCTAATTGGAGTCTTTTCTCACTAACATGGTTAATGCGTTGCTTGGCTGGCTCTGCTTGGCATAGAGTTAAAAAGGTTAGCAGGCTACTTAACAATTTTTCTACTCAGACCCCAGGAAGTAAACCCCTCCTATTCAGCATAGGCTGTGCATATGGGTATACATATACTATATATATTCCATATTTACATAAATACATAAAACTAGTCAGTGTTACATTTGCATAGAATACATATGAATGCTATCATGAGCAAAGACAGGCTCTGCCTTTAGAAGACAGAAATAGAAAAAAATGCAAGCTTTACTGTAAGTCTTAAGAAAAAATATTTTGTTTAAGAGACATATGTTCTAAAACAAACTTCCAAGATGGCAAGCAAGTAACGCTGTCCTTAATTTATTCTTCTTTAAGTTTTAAGAAATACTGTGAATGGATTTGTACTTTTACAAGGAATAATTACATTCTAAGCTAAATCTTCAGGTCTAGGAAAGATTATATAATGACTGAAGGTTACTGTTTCAGTTATTTATAACAGAGAAGATCATCTCAATGATAACATTGTATCTTTTAGTTTTATCTCTGTCTCAAAATATTCTCCAAATTACATTGTTTTTTGGTTTGCTTTTGTAATTCGGTGGAGATGATTTTATACAATTGAACCACTAAGACAGGCTGCTGAAATTCCAAAATATCGTCAATTCTTCTATCTCTGCTGGGGAGGTCGGGGCACACCTAGGAACTATCTCCCAGCCCTTCCCTACCCTTCTCCTTTTCTGTTCTGTGCAGATGTTCCAGTAGGTTTACTTTCCAAAACCCCAGACGATATGTTACGTCCAAAATGGGACCTCTTCCCTTGTGTTTTGGCCCCTTTGTACTGTGTATGTAACAAGGCAGTCATTTGCTAAGTTTCTGATGTTCAGAGCCTGTGTTCCCAGGATGTACCATACAGCAACTCACTCCACACAAGGCAATAAAACAGTTCGTGGTTACCATTTCTACTTGATGAAGATCAAGTGTACCACTAACAGGTATAGATAATGTGCAATTTACCAAAGATGAGCAAGCCATGCGTTTGGTTCAGGGTTCTTAAGACACAGTAGGGAACAAGTTCTTGTGTGATGTACCAAGTTGAATTCACACATACTACTCTTAATTCAAGGTTCTCCCCAAATAGACTTTTCTCCTGCTAAATTGGCTTATTTACTCTTCTCGGGACTTAATATCTCTATAGACTGTTCATGCTGTCAACTGGATGTTTTAGCTGGAGCAATTAGGCAAGAAAAGTAAATTAAAGACATCCCTCGCACAAATGCTATTATTGACGTGATCACATGTTGGGTATCTTCAGAATGGCTACATAAGTCCAGGGTCCCAACAACATGACCTTGATGTTTCAAATGTTAACTTCTCCTGGATTCTGTCTCCTTTATATTTGGCACAACAGACTCCTTATACCCTTCAGTTCAGAAATCCGTACCTCTGTCTGGGTTGCTCAAAACACGTCTTCAGTTTGAAAGGCAATTCACACCTTCAGCTTTGCAAAGCACATGAGACAGATACTTTCAGTTCAGGAAGTGACCAGATTCTCCTATGACAGGTTGTCAGCTCTGCTTATTTCCTTGTTTATTCTCTTTTCAGACAACACTCGGGTGCCTGGGAGGGCAGATTAAAAAACAAACCCATCATTAGTTTTAAGATACAAATACACCTCATTTTCAGTATAGTTTCTGCAACTTGTACGATGTACAGAAACACTTTATTCTGGGTATCAGTGTGCTCCCAAACCTTGGGTCAAATGACTTGACACTAGATTCAGGATGAAGCAAGAAGTTCAAATCGGCATACAAAATTTAAACAGACTCCTGTACTGATAAAAGATGGAACCAAAGATCTGCACTCCTGTCCCTCTACCATGAGAAAATGGGGAAATTTGTTATATTCCTTAACATAGAAAGATCTCTTCCTTTGCTCCTGGGCTTGGAGCAAACCCTGTTGACCTGTCTCTGAGGAGGGGCAGTGTAAGGGGCCAATGCCCCCATCCAGGGACCTCCAGGAATGCAGCTGCTGTGACAAGTGGGGTTCTCATACCTTGCAGCAAGGACACAGTACCTGGGCTGCCACAGGGTGCCTCTGTATAAGGGAGTGTAAAAGAACCTATTATAGTGTTTGAAGTTTGGGTGACTTGGAGGAGGGTCAGGGAAGCAGAGGTTCTTTCCGGATGGGATGATACCAGAAAGCAGGGTCAATTCTTTGGGGTTTCAATGAGTGTTATCTATGGGGAGGTCAGAGCAGAGCAGGGATAAGCTGTAACTAGTGACTAAGCAGCATCCACTCATCTAGCAAGAGAGGAGTGTTTAGCAGGAACCGTTTTTCAGCAATCTTGACCCATGTGGATGTTCTGTGAGATGATGTCCAACAAAACAAACTGGCTTAGCTGTGGGAGCCAGAACAGTTCCCAGCTGTCAAGAACAAAATCCAAGTTGGGGCCCCATAATCCATTTACATATGCACAGTTACAAATTTAGCAGCAAGAAAAAATGATCTTATGTATCAAGTGAGTAAATAATAAAACACTCATGGTCTCTGGTCCAGCTCTATCAGTTACTCTGTGAATGCCTTGTCATGACAGACTTGATCACTGTTACAGTAAGGCACCTGAGGGCCTCTACACTTGGAGACAAAAACACATCTGAAATTAGCAGACATTAAGTTAATTTTGCAAAAGTTAAGTGACTCCTACCACAAACTTAATGGGAATATAAATCTTGACCCCTGATGTAGCCTGATCACTAAAACAGCCTCTCTAACAAATAACACACATTTCCAGCCCCTGAATTGTGTGTGTGTGTGTGTGCACGTGTGTGTTAATAGCTTGTATTGTCTTCCGGCAACTAGTCAAGTGTTCACATGAATTCAGTCACCTCTGCTACTTACCTGGCAGAAACCCTTACACGTCTTTGAAAAGCACTACTGCACCAAAGAACGCTCAAGCTTCTTTTATGATCCTCATATTATCTTGTAACCAAAAAAAAGACCCATTTTTCTTTAATATTATCATTAAAAAAGTTTTTTTGAAACATCTTCACACATATATTTTCTATATGTTGTACACAATCAGTGCCTCACAATATCATCACATAGTTGTGTATTCATCACCATGATCATTTTTCAGGTTAATAGATTATTAAAGAATCTTTTAAAGAATAAATTTGCTTTTGCCCAATATAACTATTATCTCTGATTAAAGTAGTTTAACATACATCATACTGTGCATGGAGGAGTAACTGGTAAAAACGCAACATGAAATACAGTAGATATTATCATGACCTTGGCCATGATTTCTTCTTTTAATAGTTTGTGTTTTATGGTAAGCGAGAAACTCATTTTCTTCATAGTGATCAACAATTTTCATTGTTGATCTTTATGCACAGAGACAAGGGTAACAGATTTCTGACTATTATGGGGACAGATTCACCTACTTTAAACTTGGGCACAAATCACCTTTTGAGTAGATTACAGGGTTTTTACAGCTCATTGTTTTTCTTCAGCTGTGCAGACAGCTCATAAATAGCATAAAGCAGCTTCTGGGAATACTGTTCCTGCCTAGGGGCCAGTGCTTTCATGGGGAAGGAGGCAGTCCCATCCATAGCTGGTGCCCATTTGGTTCCCAGGCAGCTGCAATGCAGGGATGTCTTTTGCTGAAGCATCTCACAAGCAGGATGGATTGGGTTAAATTCTACTCTCTCACAATTCTCTTACACAAACATCTTGCCAGTATGGTGCTAGTTAATGCTTAAGCACCATCAGGAGAAAGCAGGAAAAATGCCCAGAAATCGGGTTTGCTGATTTCTGTGGTGTACATATCTCCACCAGGGCCAATTTCAACTTACCCGTGTTTAATGACCAGCTTGCAAAATTCCTGAAAACTTAGCAATCAGCTCTCTCGAGCTAGTTCAAGTCAGTTCCCACATAACCACTGAAATTCTGCCCTGTAGGTTTTTTTGTTGTTGTTTGTTTTGTTTTTTTACATGGACAGCCACCGGGAATCGAACCTGGGTCTCCAGGGTAGCAGACGAGAACTTTTCCTGCTGAGCCACCATGGCCCGCCCTTCCCTGTAGTTATAAACTAGGAAAGGATAAAAGGGATTTGAGGTACAGTGATCCCCTAAATCAGCTGGCAGGTAATTGAAAATAAGGAGCAACTTTTGCACACAAGAAACAGTATCTCTACAAAAGGACAAAAATGAAAATTTAACTATGAAAAGAACCTTCTTGGATTCCTAGTGGTTTATGTGCCATTTTGTTATTTTTATTGGGAATTACAGAGAGGATGAGTGCTATTAGAATTTGTTTATATATAAGGAAAATTGCTTTACTTAAAATGAGTTCAACTATTATATTCTATGAACAGAATTCAAGAAAATAAATGTAATTTCTTTCTATCCCCTTATGTTTATTGGTGCAAATAGACTGGCAAGATATTTCTGCTAATAATTGATTCATCAGAAAATATGTATATACTAAAAGACAACAAGACTATATAACATTGAATTAGCACAACAAAACTCATTGTCTCTTATTTCAGAGAACTCTGCCATTTTCTGTTAGTATAAAATTTTCTCATTCAATTTCTTTAGGAATAGCAACAGGATAGTTTCAAGAAAACAATCCTTCCATCATTTCTTAAGTTTAGTAATTTTTACTGTTAAGAACAATATTATCACAGCATTAATTAAAATGTGAAGCAAGGAAATGAATTACTCATTTCATAATTGAAGCTAGATTTATTTTCTCTATTTTTTTCTAAACATGTTTTTGTATTGCTGGAATATCTATATTTATGTGCTCATATGTTAATCTATTAATATTAAATCATTGAACTCTTTCATATTGTTAGTCTTCATAAGCTATATTGAGCTGATACACATCTGATTGATTATGCTTTCTTTGTTTTAATATGATGGATAATAATGAAATGAATATCATCCTAGATGTTAGATTTTTAAATCATTTATTTTAATTTTCTCAATGGAATTAGCTAGACTGCAGGTTGTTTTCATGGTCACCCCGAGACCTGTACAAGTACAGATAGTAAAGCAGTTTTATCATGTGTGATATATCTTCAGAATCATACATCTCTGTACATAAAATAATGAAACATTTTTAAAGTAGTTTTATTGCCCACATAAGGTTCTCCCCAAAGCATGATTCCTCTGTTCTTAAACTCATAATCTTAAACTGTTAATAACTCCTTAAACGTTGGTGATGGGTTTGGGACTATCTTTTTCCTGTAGTATCAATATATGGTTGGGAATTCCCAGCTGTAGAGAGCATAGTGATGGTGTGGGCAAGTGTCCCCAGGGATCATATTGCCTGCATGCTACTGAAGCTCTCTCTAATGGAGGGATTCTAGTTTTGCCTAGTGAACATCTCACCTCTAGATTATTTATCAGATCCCTTTTCCTCTGATACAGTCCCAGAATTAGCTCCAGCTTCACCCATATAATGGTACAAATATACGACTGAGCACCTAAGAATTGGGGAAGGATTGCTTTATTCCAAAATGGCATTGGAGAATGGCAAAATTGTTTATCATTTGTAAATTCCATGCAGAGGTTTGAATTTTCTTATAATATACAACTTTTACCACTTATATGGATTTAGAATTAATTATCAGGTGGAAACATTGGACTGATTTATAACTAAGACTTGGCTAGCTGAGTTTATGCCAATACAACTAAAAAATGGCAGCCTCTTGTCATTTGTTAGTCAGTGAGTATTCAGCTTACTTAAGTTACACTTCTTGAAAATTACAGAAGTTTCAGAGCCAGGACCCCTGTCATTGCTCTCTTCTGCTAAGCCATTGGCCATTCTGCCAGCTAATTTCCTAACATCAAAGGCTTTCTAGGACTTCTCAGCCCTAGGTTAGTGTGTGCTCTTTGAATATTTCAACGTTAATAATTATTTAATAAGACACTCATAGTAATATCTACATGTCAGCTACATAATTCATAGCCTGTTGTCGACTTCTATCTATCAATAGACATTACAAATGAAAGAAACCGAGGATGGGTCGAGAGGGCATGAATTAAACAGCAGGTTCTGATCCCATGGCAACAGAAACTAAAGAAGGTAAGAGGCTTTTTATGTAACATGATAAATTTGCATGTGAATTAATTCAACCCGTATTAGACAATATTAGACGATAGTTTTGTGGAAGAAAAATAGTCTGTGTATTTATGTGAGGTTAAATCAAAACTGACCCTTCTTGTATCGTACTAGTCCCTCCTAATATCAAATTATGTGTACAAAGCCAGGGGTTATTGTGTGGCATCTGGAGAGATTTTATTTTTCTGTACCATCAGTAAATATAATGTGCATACGTAGTTCTTTGCTACTCGGATGTTTCACAGCATATACTATGTAATTCTTTATTGTATGAAAGGTAAGCAGAAATCACTTTTTGTGTTGGCATGAGACACATTTGAGTTTCAGACTCCTGAGACCTGTTGAATTATAACAGATGTAAACTAATTTTAGATGGTTGATTAATAATGAAGCCATATGAAATATCAGAGGGAGAAAAAAGTTCCTCACTGCAGCTTTAGAAGGAAGGAAAGGAAGAATCCAGAGTAAAGACATCAACTATAATCAGCGTCAGCTGTGAGGGATCAGCTGTTGAGTCTAACTTTGTTATCGTGATGATTGTTTTGTCAGATCGTAAAAAGGAGTGGTTCCTTCAAGGTTTATTTCTACTTGTTGCTGCAAATACTTATGAAATGGAGAAGAAATGATCTATTTTCCATTCTTAACTGGTGCTGACGTTGCATTAAAGTTTCTTTTGGGAAATAGCCCAGAGGCTTGTCTGAAACATCAGCTTATTTTTGAGGTTATGACAATGTCAACCAACCCTAGAATACAAAAATTCAACACAAGTGTCCACAGACTATTTATCGGGTTTCCCACCGATCTGTTTGAAGGACAAGATTAAGTGTTCATTGAATCCAAATGAATGTAGGCAGCATTTGTCTACATGTTGATACACAGATTTGGGAAGGAAAAATTCAGACTGGATGGTCACGGACCTCTCCATGAAGAGGTGCTTAGATTGGTGTGGTCTTTCATTTCTGTCATGTTGATTTGGTTGGCCTGCTTACAGTTTATGTATGCCTTCATACATTATCATGTTTCCCTGTTCTAATACATTTTAGAAAGTTATAAAATCATTTTACAAATTGGCAAAATGTATTTTCTTTGGCATATTCTATTTTGCTTTAGATGTCTGGATACTGGGAAGTTGGCAGGGGCAGCGGTGGGTGGGAGGGGAGACAAGGGCACATTTTAATGAAGTGAGGAGTGCACATTAAGATAGGGCTGCCTGCAATGCTGAGGGGCATCCCCAAAGATGTGCTTCTACCCCCACGACCAGACATCACAGAACACAGAGCTTGTATTTTCATGAAGTAGAGTTTTGTACTTAGAATAAAAAGAAGTTGCTTTAGAATCTAGAGTGACCTAATTTAAGTACAGAGTTTACAGAAAGTATGTCTGAGCAATTTGGTTCCACGTTACCTTGTAGCCGAGGAAAATAACAGCTGCTTTTCATTTCCAGTTTCTATTTTAAAATATCCCAAAAGCATTGGCTACACCATGGACAAAATAGACAATGCCAAATTGATTGCCTTCTATTGTTCAAAATTTTAAATGGCGTTGAGATGTTTGATTATAATGGTTATTACTCATTTTGGGTTTCTACTTAGAATTTTGAATTATTTTCTCAAGGCTAACTTTTTCTGTAGTGAGCAACTATGAAATCACGCTTATTGTACATACTAATTGTAACCAAGCTTCCTGCCTCAGCGTTCAGACTTTGGTTTAAAAATTAGAATGTTGCTATGAAGTGTTCAAAGAAGATTGTTGTATCTTTCAAATGAAGATGACTTAAATTTTGAGCTGATATTTTATCTTTGAAATGCATCTTACTCTTCTGGGTCCTTCCTATCCTCTCAATTCTTACAACATATTTATAAGTGGAAGTAATCTATATTTTTATATTCATCAGATGGGAAAATTTTGATATGGAAAATTTGAGTAGATACCCATATTTTATTAGAGTAAGTGGGAGAATTAGGATCAGCATCTTAATTTTATGATTCCTGGATATGTTTAGTGATATGTACTGCTTTCTAATAATTACTGTTTTCTCTCATGCATAATTTTATTATGACAATAGTCAGAGAAAAGCAACAGAATGGCAAAGTAGATATATATGTTTGAAGGAAGCTGGACTGAAAAGGGGCATTATTTTGCTTTATAAAGAATAAAACATATATGAACTATACCTTACCACTAATATGAATATTACCTGAGAGCCCATAATCTTTGGCAGTTAGTAGCCATTTCAAGCCATGTAATAGATAAGAAGATGATGGTATGTCAGAATAATTGAGTCCTTAAGACACCCAGAAAAATCCAGACATAAGACATTTTTCAATGACTCCTACTATTCTTTCCTCATTTCTATTTCAGTAGCCACAGTTTTGAATGGTTATTCATTTTCCTCAAACTACTCACTATTTGCCTAATATACAGAAACCATCCCACGAATATTGTTGAAGGAATACCTGTAATAAAGAATTATTTTAATTTTATCTCTTTATCCTGTCTCCTCCCTCCCTTTCTGTTAGAGTTGGGATGGACCATCTGGGCTTTAATTGGTTCCGGAAAGGTAGTGCTTGAAATATTCTTAACCGATGAAAAACAACTTGCACAAAACAATTCTCCAAAGGTTGGAGGCTACAGAGGGACAAGCCTTGCCTGCCCAGTGTACGGTGTTCAGTTGACCAAGCACACTCTGGGACACTGGGGAAGAATAAAAACATTTGTATTTTATATTATTAGTATTATTAAACATTTTGCCAGAATGTTATTTTATTAACAACATTTTGTATTACTTTGAAAGAGAAGATTTGCTGCATGGCTTAATTTTTGCTTGGATAGCTGGAGAAAATGGTCAGTTCGTTGATTGTTTAAAAATTCCTTTTTTTTTTTGGACAATCGTTTATGGCCAGAAAAATAAATTTCTGGCTGTTTCATAAAGCAAACAGTTCTGCTGTATTTAGATAGGAGAACATCATCTCAATTCAATGAGCCCTTCACAGTTGAGTTGTTTCTAATCCAAACCCAAAGAGTTAAAAACAAACTCTGGCTAGAAAGTTCCCAATCTGATTCAAACCTTTGTTTAGGTAAGTGTGTTACTTTGAAAGCTGCTGGAATGCAGTATACCAGAACTGCTTTTTAAAAGGGGAATTTAATAAGTTACAACTTTACAGTTCTAAGGAAGTGAAAGTATCCAAATTAAGGCACCAACAAAGGTTACCTTCACTCAAGAAAGGCTGATGGGTCAGGCATACCTCTATCAGCCGGGTCATCATGTGGCTGGCATCTGCTGGTCCCTTGCTCCTGGGCTCCATTGGGGTAGATCCATGTGGGAGATCCTCACTTCGCTTCTCCAGGGCTGGCTTTCACCTCTTGGCTTCCCTTGGCTCTTTCCAGGTTCTGGTTTGCTTAACTCCTCACAGTGATATCTGCTGGGCTCCAAGTATCTCCACACATCTCTGTCTCTGTTCCCTGAAGCAACTGTTCTCTAAGCATCTACATATGCTCTCTCTGTTGGCTCTGGGGCACCTGTCATCTCTAATTCTCTCTAAAATATTTCTTCTTTAAAAGGATTCCAGTAAAGTAATCAAGACCCACCCACTCAGATGAGACAGAAACCCTGAACTTCATAAGCCTTTTTGAACCAAGGTATCTTTCCCTGGATGCCTTAGATTGGACATTTCTATAGACTTGTTTTAATTGGAACATTTTCTTGGTCTTAGAACTGCAAACTCGCAACTTATTAAATTCCCCCTTTCAAAGGCCAAAAAAACAAACAGACAAAAAAGGAAGAGATAAAATGGTGGATAGGTTAGAAAGGTGTGACAAAAGAAGGAAAAAAACAAAAGGGGAGAGAGAGGAATTGGTTTTCTCCTGTGTTTCTGTTTTCAATAGTATTGATTCCTACTTTAATCTTAATTATTTCTTTTCAGCTACTTGTTTCAGATTTAAATTGGTATTATTTATATAATTTCTCAAGTTGGAAACATAGATTATTGACTTGAGAAATTCTTCACATATATGAGAAGAAATACATATTAATTTAACAAGATAGATTTTTATTTCTCTCCTTTTTAAAAGAATTGAAGGATAAGGTTTAAAGGGTGCTTCTGTTATCATCAAGGAACCATGCTCTAAACTTCCTGCTTTGCTATATTTGAATATGTCTTCACTAATTGAGTCATGTTATGTTTCAAGATGGTCATTGGAGCCTCCAGGCAGTTAGGAAAGAGAAAGATCTCATATTCTTTTACTTATTTTTTTAAGTGAGATCATCACATATTCATCTATATTTGTAAGAGTATCTTTACTTATTTTTCCCATTTTCTAATACATTTCTTTTTCACCTACTGTTAAGATTTTAGAGTTCTTTCTATAGTCTAGAGCCTACTCTTTCATTGTATATGTGGCTTGCAAATATTTTCTCCAAAACCCACCTGGTTTTTCATCCTCTTTCAGAAGGCAAAATACTTCATTTTTATGAGGGCTGTGTGGTAGTTTGAAGCGGTTATGTAACCTAGAAAAGGCCATGTTCCTTTAATCCATTCCTGTGGATGGAGACCTATTATAGATGGGATGGTTGATCAGATTATTTCAATTGAAATGTGACCTGACTTATTCAGGTTGGGTCTTGAACCTACCTCTGTAGTCCCTTATAAAAGGATAAAACACATGCAGAAACTAAAAGATGAAGTTATATGAAGCTCACAGAGAAAAGTGCAGAGAGCTCAGAGAAGCTGAAAAACAATGACTCAAGCACAGAAGCTGAGAAAGGAAGCCACTGAGAGAGAAGCTAAAACTTTTAACCCAGGAGAAAAGGACCAGCAGATGCCAGTCCTTTGCATTCCCATGTAACACAGGTGACCCAAATGCTGGCAGCCTTTCTTCAGAGAAGGTATCATCCTGGTGATGCCTTAATTTGGACATTTGCAAGGCCTTAGAAATATGAAATTGTAAGGTAATAATTCTCCATTGTAAAATCCAACCCATTGCATATCAGCAGTTTTGGCAAACCAAAACAGTACAATATGTGAAAATTTCCTTTAAAGAATTGTGGGGGGGTTTGGTGTCAAATTTAAGCATTGCTCCCCTAATGCTAGATCCTGAAGATTTTTTCCTATTCTTTTCTAAGAGAATGTATAATTTGCATTCTCCATTTAAGATTATGGTGCATTTTTGAATAAATTTTTATAAAAGGAAAAAAAAGACCCACCTGGAATGGATGGAGTCATATCTCCATCTAACCTAATATCACACCCACAATTGGGCATGTCACATCTCTGTGAAGATGATCTAAGCGAAAGATTCCAACGTACTGTTTTGAATCAAGATGGAAAGAAATTGCTGCTCCCACAAAATATTGGATCAGGATTAAAGTATGGCTTTTCTGGGGAACATAATATTTTCAAAACAGCACAGTAAATATAACAGAAATTGGAGCAAAAAGATCTTTCAAGTACTTTGCTTATTTAACCAGTCCTTATTTGGTACTATGATTTTATATTTCAGCCCAATGACTTGATTAATATAAGTGTTCCTTGCAAAGGGGATCCATTCTCAGTATGCTCAGGAGAAAAACTGAACAACGTATTTTCTGAGTTGAGTAACTGAGGGTCGGACTTGATCCTGGAAAATCTATAGATAAAAATAAAATTAGTTTGTCTTGCCTTAATACCAATCACATTTCTCCATGTGGAGCACCTATAACATTTAGTTCTGAAAGTTGCTTTTAAAATTAGGTGATATGCAACAATTATATCCTGCCCAAATGGGGAAAAAGAAGTGTAATTAATAAAGTGTCAGTGGCAGAGAGAGTCCAAATAGAGTCGAGAGGTTACTCTGGAGGGTGCTTTTATGCAAGCTTCAGGTAGACCTTGCTACCTGTCATAACCTGCCAACCCCCAACCAGGACCATTCCAGTCAATCCTAAAGAACACCTAGGGCAATATATAAGATCCCACAAGGGTTCCATGCACTAGGGTATCTTTCCAGAAACCTACAACCTCCAGATGGGTCCCTGGTCCAGATAAGTCCTGAAACCTAGTCCAGTCTCTCTAGAACATCAGATAGTTCCATCTCCCTACCCCATATTAGTGACAGACCCTTCCAATATCAAAAACTTAGAATCGCCATAGCCCAAACAACCCCAATGAGAGGTATGGAAAGATCAGAGGTGATAGTGGAATAATACTAGAAGATAGGACTTAACAAATGAATATGGATGCTGAATCATTAAATTGATATAAAATCTATACAATACAATATTAAATTGATACTATAAAATCTTTTAGTCTCTGATATTTTAGAGCAGCTAGAAGTAAAAACCTGAAATTGTGAAATTGTAACCAATGTCAGTCTGAAGTATGTTGTACAACTAATTGTGGCGCTGTGTTTTGAAATTTATAGGTTTTTAAATATATGCTATTGTTCACAAAAAAAGAAGGAAAAAAAAGTCTATTGTGATGATAAAAAAGTATTTAAGCCTTCTAGTGTCCTGTATTCTGGAGCAGCTAGAAGGAAAAATATGAGAGGATCTTGTGGTAGCCCATGACAAACTCTGGGATCTGTCCTGTAACCACTTTTTGAAGAGTGCTTTGAAAACTATTGCTTTTTTTTTTATTTCTTTGCTTTGTATATATGTTATACTATGCAATAAAAATGTTTTTAAAAATTAGGTGATATGATGTATATAAAATGCCTGCACAGAACTTGACACAGAGTTGAATCTCAAAATGCTCTCAACTCTTTACCTTCCTATCATCATCCTAATCAGTTACTCCAGGAGTCCATGAATTCTCTTCATTTATACTATGTAAGGGTGGAGGGAAAAAAGGGGAGAAGGAGGATAGGGAGAAACTTAAAGTCTTTGGAGAGCTAAGCCATTCATATTTGCAAAAATTGCCAACCAGTTCCCATTTACTTGAGCTGTTGATTTTAGTGTACATAGTTCTATGATATCTTTCTGTATTGTTAATTTTCTTATCCTAGAAGTGTGTGTGGTGGTTACTGTAAACTACCTTAAACTTGATTTCAAATTGGGTTAGGGGAATTACTAATAAATGGATACTGGGTTAAAACTCATTCACAATTGGTAGTAGGAATCCATCTTTGCTATTGGTTTAATGGCAGTTAATATTGTCTTATTGTTTTAAAGAAAATTTCCAAAGTTCCCTTTCCTTTCTTTTTATTCTTAAAATTAGTGTCAAAGAACAGGAAGAAATTAAAATGTCCTGATCTGTGAAAACACAGAACTGTCAGTTTCTTCATATATTTGTAATGTGGTTTCACTTATTTGTATAGCAGTGGACAGGGTACTGGTGTGATTTCCTGTGTCTGTACAAGGGAAAAGTAACTTTGGGGGTTGAAATGGAAATAAATAGAGGCTTGAAATGGAAAGAAATAGGGTAAACTTTACATCTAAAGGGACGATGGGGTACTGTTGCAAAATTTCTGTATAATTGAGTTTTAACTGCATTATTTCTGTTGGCTTAATCATTAGATTTTTCTTTGCCTGTTTTGGGGGCAACGATGAGTGGCATAGATGAAAAAAGCCATGATCCATGTTACTCTTTCGAGTTCAAGATTTCAAAGGTCCTTGCAGTAAAATTTCTCTAGTGGTTCTAGCTGAGAAATTTTTATTCTCTCTCAAATATAGTGATAAAAATTACCACTCAACCTTTATTCCTATACCAGTATAATACAAAACTATTTCTCTTGAGTGAATTACTTTGATTTTTCAATGGTAAAAAAAATTAACATTTTTGTTGCTGTCTCAAGTGGAAACTGATCTCAATATCAGAGTTAATCTCTTTCATCCATTAATAATCCATGCACTTTTTTCTTCCTTTCACAGCATCTGTGTCTGCTTGGTTTAACTTAGAGAATTTCAATTAGCTAGTTTCAAACAAAGAAATGTATTTTGTACTAAACACACCCGATTGGGTAAAGACATTCAGTTCCAATGTCGTTTAACAATCTCCTGTCAGAAACTTATATTTTCTCATTGAATTCTAAAGTAACTCCAAATAATCCAGGTACTCCTTTATTATTTGTCTCCCATTCACAGTAAATTCCTTGTAAATAAAAAGCTCTACTTTCTGTCACATATGAGATCTCTTTACTATACCTAAGGCAAGTTTATATAGTTAATTTTTGCTATTGGTCATTTTATCAAAAATTATGCCTGAGTTTCTGCATCTGTAAAAGAGGGCAGTCTTGAATCATCTGTAAATTCCTTAGAGCTTTAAATCTATACTTGTTCTGTATACATACTGTGTGGTGGTTGAAGACATCTGTTAAGGAAAACACAAGATTCCTCTTAGGAAAGTATGAAAACAAGGCTTAAGATATTTTCAATTCTCAGTGCTTAGAAGTAAAATCAGTGGAAACCTTCTGAGAAAATTAGGTGTGGAGAAGGGGCAGAGGAGAGGTTTTTGGCTCTGCTTTGTCGGGCCCACCTTGTCTGGGCCTCCACCCATTGCAAAGTGCCCGCCAAGCTAACTGGAGCATGCCACCTTCATGAATCTGCACCAGCTCTAATGCTGTGTTGAACTGGGAATTTTTGAAATATTGATGGCTCCCCAAATCAGTGGACTCCAATCTCCCTCTTCCAGAATGATATCCTCTGTGCTCTGGCATAAGCTGGCAACAACCTGCTCTAATTTGGTACCCATGCTTCTCAGCCCCTGCTGTCCCTTTGCCTGAAAACTGCCCTCCTTCTGTCCCAGCCTTTCAGTTTTCCAGCCATCACTCACCCTCAGGCTAATCCCATCTCCTTTGTGGAGCCCAGCGTGGTAGTTTTTTCCTCTTTCAGGACTGTTTTGTGCAACTTATTTAAATAACTTTTTACAGTTATTCCTGTTTTTATTCTCCTTTTTTAAATCCAAGTTTTTAATTCAATGAACTATAATGGTGACTCTTTCTCACTTTTGTTTATTCTCCCCTTCCTTGCCTTATGCCCTAGTACAAAGAACCAAACAAGTGGATTTGAAATTTCTTCCTGCTATAGGTAGGAGAGAGAACACAGCAAGACAATGACATCTGATAGGTGGCCATGAGTGAGTAGCTTATTCCAGGACTAATCATATTTTTCTAGATAGAACATAGATTTTTCAGTTAACATTATGTCATACAGATCTGTCCATATAGACAAGGAATTCTAATTCTTCCTAAATTTCATAGTCTGATAGACCAGAAATTCTTTAAAGCTTCCTCTATTTATAGATGTGACTTGGAAATTTTCAATATTATACACCGTGTAGATGAATATCTTTGCAAGATAGATTTCCAAAATTGGACTTAGTAGACTAAAAGTTAGGCATGTCTTCATTCACAGATGTTTGTCTAACTGCCCAGTTATTATAACATCCAACCCCAGTCATTAAGCTTTACAGTTTTTGCAATTTGGGCAAGACATGGTATGTTGTAGCTTTACTATATAGTATCTGATTACTCGTGGCAATTATTCCTTTCTGAGTTCTTTCTGTTATGAATTTTCTACTGTAATGTCTGTCTTTTTTCTTGTTGGTTTTAAAGGTTATTCATCTGTCATGAATATCTCACTTCTTAACAATTACATATTATGTGCTGGTTTGAAACTGTTTTAGACCCCAGAAAAGCCATGTTGTTTAACCCTGATTCAGTATTGCTGGGTGGAATATTTTGATTAAGTTGTTTCCATGGAGATATAATCTACCCAGTTGTGGGTGGGACCTTTTGATTAGGTGGTTTCCATGGAGATGTATTTCAATATTATACACCATTCAGGGTGGTTGCTTACTGAAGCCCTTTAAGAGAGAACAATTTTGGAAAAAAGCTTAAGAGCACACACAGCCTTTGGAGATGGAAAAAGAAAATGCCCCCAAGGAAGCTGTTCAAAGAAGCCAGTAGAAAAAGCTAGCAGATGTTGCCATGCGCCTTCCTAGCTGAGAGAGAAACCCCCAAATCATCAGCCCGTTCTTTGGAGTTAAGGTATCATTTTCTGGATGCCTTAGTTTGAACATTTCTATGGCCTTAGAACTGTAAACTTGCAACTTAATAAATTCCCTTTTTAAAAACTGTTCCATTTCTGGTATTTTGCATTCTGGGAACTTTAGCAAACCAATACACATTATATTCTCATTTATATCTTTGTTTATAATGTCTTTCATAGCATAGGAGTTACATGTGTAGTCAAATTTGTCAATATTTGTATGTTTTGCCATTTATCTTCTATGATCTAGAGATTATAACAATAGTGTCATGCTTTCTTCTAGATCTTTTACAGCATAAAAATATTTATCTCTTTATTTAGGCCATTCATTTTTGCATGTAGTGAGTTAGTATTAATTGCACATGTGCATTTTCTACATATATTTTCCAAGTGTTCAATTGCATTTATTAATGAAATATTTTCCCCATCGATTTGAAATGACATCTCTGTGTACAATAAATTTCCATACATCTTTGAGTTTTGTTTCTGAATTGTCAATTCGGTTCTGTTAATATTTTTCTCTTATTGTACCAGCAGCATGCATCAACATTTTTCAACAACTTCTGAGTACCTTTTAACAAAGATTAGGGCAAATCCTTCTTCATAGTTCTTAGAAAATATAATTGATGGTTCTGTTTTTTTTAAAAATAAAACTTGGGATTATTAAGTTCTGTTTTAAAAATTCCATTGAATTGTTCATTGGATTGATTAATTCCAACATCTGGAGATGCAGAGCCCAGCAGAAATTGCTGTGTGCCTTCCTATGAGATACTAAGCCAGCCAGAAGCCGGAGGGACCCACAGGGGCTGAGAGCTATTTGAAAACAGAAGCCGGGAGAAGATGATGCAGTCCAGCCACATGCTTCCCATGTGATGGATATTAGCCTCTCTGAGTCAAGGTATCTTCCTCTGGATGCCTTAGCTTGGACATTTTTCCTTAGACCTGTAAGCTTATAACTTAATAAATCCCCTTTATAAAAGCCATTCCATTTCTGGTATGTTGCCTTCTAGCAGCATTAGCAAACTAAAACAACATAGAGACTGCACATGGGAAGTAAAGAAAGGTTCCCCCAAGATTTGGGGGTGATACATGAAAAACACTGAACACTTTGCAAAAGCACAGGTGGGATGAAATGAATATAAATCTTCATTTTAATAGCACTTGAAATATTATCAGGTTCTTAGAGACAAGTCTACGTTCTTTTGATTTCTAAGACATCTACTATGGTTCCAAGAAAATTTTACATATCAAATGTTGTTTATTAACTTATTCAAAATAAACCCATATAATTTTTCTTAATGTTTTCTTTGGCTGCTCAAACAAATAACATGCAGTGGGTTGGTTTAAACAATGGGAATTTTTAGTTTTTTAATTCATACTTTTGAGGCTGAGATAAAATCCACGTCAAAGCATCTTCAAGGTGATGGTTTATTCCTGAAGACTGGCATTCTAGTGCTGGCTGCTGGCCATCCTTCATCCTTGGCTTTGTCACATAGCAATGCACATATGATAGTCTCTCCTTCTCTTCAGGCTTCCAGTGATGTTCAGCTTCTGGCAGCTCTGTCTGAATTTCATTCTGTTTATAAACTAAGAAAGAACCATAGTTAGAAAGAGATACATAATAGATGCAGTTCTTTAATGTGTACAGTATCTACATATATATATGAATGTTTCATAAAATGCATTAATGCATATAAGCCGTATGCTTTGGGAGGATATCTTAAATAACTTTATATGAGATATAATGTAAGCTATCTTGGCTGTGACATCTCTCCAGTGATCTCTAGAGTTGATCAAGTGTTGTCAAGCTCCACTTTTATTCCTTATTTCCCCATAAGTAACTTATCCTATTGTTGCTCAAACAGTAACACACAGCTCCTTTTGCTTCCTGTCCTTATAAATTGCGCTCATGGACTCAGTCCTGCCATGTGAATGTGTATTCATGTTTTACAAACATGCATATAATCCAGATACAGCCATATCTGGTATTGATATTTTACTAAGAATCAGGAAATTCTTTAGCCAAGTATGTATAAAAGGAGCATTCTGTATTTCTTTTTTTATACCTAATTCTTTCTCTCAGGCACTTCTCATCTTACATGCATGTTTAAAGAATCACAAGTTACAGGTAACACTCACCCTTTTGGAAAGGTAACATTTTTAAATGCAAAAAGGTGCACTCTTATTTTGAGCACTCCTGGAATGTTCCTACTTGTTCTCTGCATCCTTATAGTTGGAATTCCTGTTATGAGCCACTCGCAGCAGAATCGGGAAAACACTGACGGTGACTCTGAACTATCAGGATAGCAGGCTTTCATGTAAGTGCATCGAGGATTGGGCTGCATGTCCTGGAGGACATCCTCCTGATACCAGATAAGATAACGCCATTGGCAGATTGGCGGACAGGAATGGGAAACTGAGGCTCACGAACTGTAAGCCGTTGCCTAGGGAATGTGCCCTCTTTCTCATGCCAGCAGTGCATGAAAGTGAGTCAGTAACAAGTGGGCCAACTCCTTGGCTCTGTCACAGGGGTCAGTGACCTATAGTGATTCCCACATCATGATCGTTTATTCAATGCAAAGTGCTGTCTGTGACCTGACATTCTACACAGACCTTTCTGCAACCCACCTGGAACAGATCAAGGATACTGCAAAGCCTCGAGGACAGCGTCTGGGTGCTCTGGACAATTTGAGGCATGTGGAGGCTATCGGGGGAGAGCCCTGCTTCTAACCCAAGTGGGATTCACAGGACTTAGTTCAAAACTTTCGAGATGGATCTGATCTGTAGATCTTCTTTTGGGAAAGAGTTATCGAATATAGTATGCTTTATTTTTGGTAGTTAAAATTTTCTATTATGAAATATATATTGAATTTGCTCCCAGAAAAAAAATATATTGACAAGTATAAATCTGTTTTTCACCAATAAATATCAAGTTTTACTGTTAATGATTTTATTCTCACAACTGGGAACATAGCTATCCACAGGTTTATATAACTCTGCACAACTTCTAACAATGTTCCAAGAACTCAATCTTCTTTATATTATAATTAGTAGCAATTGATGTTTTATGCAGTACTTTGACAAAGCACAAAAAAATGTAGAATATGTATACAATTATTTCCTGGAATGTAAAAACAATAGAACTTGTCTAAGATATACTCCTAATTTTGTATACAATGGGCAGATGTTTATTTGTACCATTCTTTTCTCTAGCAAGGACATAACTCCAGCTAATCATAATACCTCATATTTGGAGGATTATGGAATATCTTTAACCAATTAGTATTTCTTTGAAAGAAGATAAATAGAAACTGAAGTTCTTTATATTACAAAGCCACTGTCTTGTCATCATGTGAGATTTTTGATCTTAAAAATGGCAGACACTTGTTCCTTTAGGACACAAAAGTGCATCAGAAACAAGTATAACTTAGGTGGGAAATGTGAAACCATCTGCCAGCTGAACATGCCACGATAACAGATGCTGCCACTGAAAAGTTACCTGCACTGACTTGGCTTATTTCATGAGGTATAACATTTGATCAAACTGCACTTAGGCATTTTCTTGGCTAGGTATTCTAGGATAAACACATTCCAGCAAAGGTGAAGAAATATATGAACACTGCTCAGAGTCAATCCAGGATTGGTGTAGAGAAATGGAGGGCACCAAAGATTGCCTTTTAATTGTGCATATGAAACTGAGATAAGCACTTAAAATATAAGTGGGTGATTGTTACTTCCAGGTATTTATAGCTTTTATGGCTAAGTGCACGTTTGAATCTCTATGGCTCTGTTACCATATGTATAAAATACTAGAACTCAAAACACCAGTGTATTTAAGTATAAAAATTGACAGAAAAACATGGACTTGAAGATTTGGGGGGCATTTACCATAAGATAATGAGCTCCTGAGGTGAATAAGTCATATTAAAATATTTAATTTGTGTAAGTTTGCCAGTGTGTGATTAATAAAGAGTCAGACCCTGTATCTTCTCAAATAATTTGTTGAAAGTTAAGGTTCTTAAATATATATCTAATCATTTCATTCTTTTTCATTCTAAAAATGTTTACCACTTTTTATGTATTTCAAATAGTTATGTGGATATTCAATCAACAGCTATTTCATACTGTACAATCCCAAGCACTATAGGTGCTATTAGGTAGAACTGTCTTCAGTTACTTTTGCAAATTACAATCACCTTGGTCTTTTTTTTTTTTTTTTAATGTAGCCAATGTCTTTGTTGTAAATGCGAACGATTAGATGTGGCTTACTCTGCACCTGTCTGAATTTCATTCCACTTATAGAAGCCTCCAGTAAAAGGGTTAAGACCCATCCTGACTGAGGTAGGTCCCCTCTTAACTGAAGATAACTTTATCAAAACTTCCTGCCTTCAATGGCTTCACACCCACAGGAAGGAATTAAATGTAAGGGACATGTTTATCTAGGGTACACAGAGCTCCAAACCACCATACATCATTGTCAGTACTATTATTTATAACTTCTTTCAGCTCAGCTATAACAAATACGTGGAATAATGCTTAGAACCCCACATATCATCACCCAGTTTCCTGGCTCCAGCAATCACAATTCTGCCATTCCAGTTTTGTCTAAAACCTTTTTACTTTTGACCAGAATATTTTCAAGCAAACTCTTAACACCATATTATTTCACCAATAAATACTTGAGTAGGTGTCTCTAACAGATCAGAACTTAAAGAATAGCAAAACCATCATAACATCCAAAACAGTAGTTCCTTACTATCATGTAAAGTAGCCTGAATTCATGTTTTTTTCTTCATTCTTCAGCATGTCTTTTCATGATTGTTTTATTCTGATCATTGAGAGTGTATTTGGGGCTTTTAGGAAATTGGATCTTAGGGGGGCCTGTGGGACCCATTGTCTAGGAAGTCAAGCCCTGGAAGGCAGGTCTGGACCCACCAGTGTCCTGTGCAGAGATCTGCACTTGTGAGCAGTGAGTGGAGATGGAGTCACACCAACTCCACAGTGTGCCTCTGGTTCCCAGCCAATACCTGTTGGGAGCAGACAGACAGACAGACGAATGTTGAGGCTGCTCAGCTGGGGGAAGATAAACTTGGAGGCAAGGTCTGGGCTCCAACATGCTGCTTCTGTGATAGAAAATAATCTTTCTGGCCCCATTCCTTCCCAAATTCCTGATTGTTGTGCTAGTTCCATGTTTAATGAGCATCTTTGCAGAGACGTTTGAGTTGGGGCTAATTCCCAGTGGAACTGGTAGCTTCAAAAAAAAAAAAAAAAAAAAGCAGGAGTCACTGAGCTCTTTCTGCTGGTGAAAGCAGCAGAGAGTGTTTAGTTCATCTCTGGCTTCCTTATCCCTTTCTGAATAAACACAGCCCCGAGTACATCTACAATCAAATCTTAGGGAGAGCATGCTGAATTGTCTCCATCCCATGGGAGTAGCAGAGGATCTGGCGGTGGGTGATGGGGACAGGGGCTGGAATGTTGGACTAAAAGCCTGCCATCCTGTGCCCCAAAGACAGGAAGGCTGGGGCAAAGACAGAGAGGCAGCAGATCAAGTGTGAAGAGGGAATGAGTTGGGGAGTGTATCAGCCTTTATGTCTGAATCTTTAAACATAAATACTTGCTTTGCCATAGGTATATCACTGAAATCTAGCAGAGTACCTGAGTAGCCAGCAGCTACTCAGTAATGTTTGGTGAGTTGAATTAAATGGATCAACTCAGATAAGTCAAATGAGAACTTAAAGCTGACAGCACAGAAGATAAACAAGTTATGGGGTACGTGACAAGCATTGCTTGACTTGTTCAGAATACATTGGGGAAATAGCAGAAATGATGTTGGTGAAATGATAGTCTAGAGTTTAGTGAAAGGTCTGGAAAGCTATTCAGCTGTTTGAATTTAATAGGATTTGTAGTGGTTCCAGGATATAAAATTTTCCTATAGGATGTGCTTCCAGTTTTTCTGCCTAAAAGTCTGCCTGATGGATTCTACAAAGGATATGAGGAGGAAACATCAGTGAAAAGTTGTGAGTGTATTTACCATATCGCAGGCTAGCTCACAGAGGTTAGCAAGCACCAGAATTTTAAAAGAGCAACATTTTCAACAAGAGCAGTTTTTGCATGTTAACTACTTGTTCTTTTGGGCCTTCTATTAGCTTTTTTTTCTTCAATCATTTAGTAAATATATAAATTCTTGTCAGCATACAGACATGTGTTTCTAAAGTATTTCTAAGCCAAATTCTCCAGCCTCTCAGTACTCAGCAATTTGGTCATAGAATTTGAACACCAAATGTGAATGTGAGAAACTTCTACTCTCTTTTGAGGCACTGTGTGTTTTATGGATATGTCATAATTCTGAAGTGTAATATTTCATGTCCTTTATTAGAAAATTATTCAGCCTGCTGCATAATTGGAGGTGCTATTTTTCAAAAGAAATTTATAACATTTTTATAAGCATGTTGAATTTATTGAGGTTTTGCAGGTAGTAGGACTATTCCCATAGCTTTGATTCCATATTTTAAGTTTTAAAATAGCAGTGTGGTCATTTTGTATTAAATATGACATTTAGATTGCAATAGAGATACCGGTAATCGATGCTTTTAATGCTGCAAGGGAAAAACTGGTTCTAAGTCAAAAGTGGCATGAAGCAGAAAATTCAACATATTGGCAAATATTGGCTAAATCTGAGTAGTGAGAGTAGCTCTCAGTCTTATAAACATACCTCAGTGAGGGGTCCATGGTGTCCAGAGGCCCCAGAAGAAGGACATTAAATTCTAACTTCGGCTCAGCCATATGATAGTGGAGAATATCTTGCCTGCATTTCCTTACATGTAAGATTGGAGTAATAATCAAACTCATAAGAATTTTGTGAGGCTTGAATGATACAATGTATTTACCTTAAAGTGCCACAGGCACAAAATAATACTATTAGTCATAGTAATATCCTTTCTATGACACATTTTAAAAAATCTGATGTGGCCCCATATGAGCTATGAGGACTCTCTTCAATGTTCTGTAATTATAGTAGCATTTCTTTTGTATTTGTAAGCAATTCACTAAAGGAAAGGACGGCAATTGTCTCTTGTGAGTAGGATATGTGGGTGGATGGAGCAATGTATGGGAAATTATGCATGAAGTTCTCTTTTCTAGATCGATGCTTCAATTTAAGGTCATTCCCATTTTTTTTTAATTTTAGGAAATCTATCTTTGATATTTATTCAAGATTTTTTCTCCATGAATTTCATTATCCACCTAGAACTCTTATTTGCATGTTGATGCTTCTATTCATATCACTTAATTTTTATATTTCAACCTCTTAATTTTCACACCTCTTTTTGCAATAATTTTCTCAATTTAATCTTCCAAATTATTAGGTCTTTTTCTTCAGCTGAATATATTCCACTATTCATCCCATCTATTTCATTCTCATTTGCAGATGACAAATTTGAAGCTTAGAGAGGTTGACCCGGTGGGTAAAAGTCACCCATTTATTTAGTAGTAGAACGCAAATATAAATTCAGTATTGTCTAATGCCATTGAGGATTTATTTAAAATCTCCCTGTTCATTTCAGTTTGCTAAAGCTGTTGGAATGCAGTATAGCAAAACGGGATTAATTTTTTAAAAGGGGATTTTTTAAGTTATAAGTTACAATTCTAAGGCCTTGAAAATGTCCAAATTAAGGCACCAACAAGAGGTTACCTTCTCAGAGGAAGGGCAGCTTCCGGTCTCTTTGTCACGTGGCAGGCGCATGGCACTGTCTTAGCTGGCCACTCTCTCCTGGGTGGTTTCAGAATGGCTCTCTCAGCTCCTGTGAGTCCTTCTGGCTTCAGGGTGAGAGTGGGAGGGTGGGGAGGGCTTTCCTTCTGCATCTCCAAACATCTACGTCTGTTCTGCTCTCCATGTTGGCTCTTTTAGGGATCCCGTAAACTAAGACTCACCTTAAGTTGGCAGGGGTCACATTTCCATGGAAGTACTCTAATCAAAAATCTCACCCACAATGAGTCTGTACCCACAAGATTGGATTGCAAGAGCCTGGCTTTTCTGCAGTACATGACAGTTTCAAACCAGCACACAGTGGATTTGAAGATCAGTTATTTAGTTAGACAAGGCAAAGTTTTAATCTGTCTGCAGTAGTTTTCCCTGGTCTCTGCTTAGCTGCAGTTAATTCTCCCACTGCTCTTGCTCCTTTTGGTCAAGGAGTCCCGGACAAGTTTCTGATTGTTAGGTGAAGTGTGAGGATTTATGTGTTCTGCTTCACGCTTAATGATTTCTTCCAAGACAAAAAAATGGCTGGGGATATTCCACTGTCTATGAGTATATTAAAGAAGGAAAGAGGAGAAGAAAATAGATTGACATTTGAAAATCTGAGTGAGCTCTTTACTGATTTGGCTTACTACAAGTTGAGGGACACTCAGTTCTCTGGTTCTTATGCTCCCCATCCACAAAGTTGATAATATATTGTGACAATCAAGTGAGGTGTAGTATATAAGCCACTATATAAGCAAAGCGGTGTATTAATGTGTCATTCATTCATTCAACACCATTCCTTAGCTTATATATTCATTAAGTAAAGCAAACAAGAATCAGACACGCACCTTGCCCTTAGGATACTTCTTTACATGATAGTAATAAGACATGCATGGAAATTACTGTGAAACAATATGAAAAATGAAAGCAAATGGAGATTAAAGTACAATTAGAATAGCTAGTATGGATCTGATTTAGGAGAAAATGACTCCTTGTTAGCATTTGAAATCTCTCTGTAACAAAAAGAGTAAAGCTGTCATTTTTACATGAGGTATATGTTTCTATTTTGGAAAACAGTTTCCCCTCTTTTTTTTTTATTATTATTTTTTTTAGTTTCCCCTCTTAAGACTGATGGATTCTATTAGTAGGAACTTGGCTACTATCAGAAAATTTCCATGGTTTCCTTATATGGTAGTTTATCAGACTCGCGAGCCAACAGATTTGCATTATTGTTAGCAATATGTAATAGTGTTAATGTTATTTTAAATGAATTCCGCTATTTTCTGTTAGTTTCTATGTACAGAAATGACATTTTACTGATATGTGAATAATACTAATAATGAAGACACTTTATGCTAATGTGTTTTCAATAGATTGTATTTATCTGGATACTAGTATTGGCTGTTAATGTCCAGCACATCGCTTCACAGAGTTTTTGCAAGTAATTGATTTTGCTGTCTTAGGGATATATTTATTTTAAAATCAAAACCAGCATTGTGTGTGCATGTATGTGTTCCACTGCTGCTGAATGATAAGGGGGATAAAAATAAAAACAAATAAGATCTTTGAAATTTTAGCAGTGTTTGTCTCAAAGACTTGAATCTAATTTTCACTGTACACCTCTGAGCCTGCACAAATCCCATTGACGCTCACCTGGTTTCTCCGTGCCCAGGGGCAGTGCTTGTAAGATTGAATTTGGTGATATAATTAAGAATAATAAGCTAGTAAAACTGGTAAAAATCAAAATCACTGTTTTTACTTGCCAAAATTTTTCTTGAGAAATCATGAGTAGCTTTTACAGAACTCTGACAATTCCAACCCCAGGCTTGTTTGCGATAATACACCAAGCCTTCTTTTTCCTTTATGTTTTCTGTTAGGATCCCATGTATTACAATAATATAAAAAATTCAGAAGTACTCTAACATGACATTGTCACTTGAATTAATTAATTTACCGTGTGTGTGTATGTGACAGGGAGGAAGTTGGAAAGAGAAACACACAGTGATCTCTGTAATTCTGTCTAAATCCTCACAAAATCATGTTTTAATGGAGTTATTGAGAAAAATATATAAATTTATTTCTATTTCTGCCTTTTATGAAAACCTTGACCCATAGTTTTGAATCGCTCTCTGTTTCAGTTTTCTCACCTATAATATGAAATAGTTGTCATTAATCTTACCTTCACAGAATTTCCAGAACAATACGATTTATGTTTGTAAAATCTTGAACAGTTTTATTTTTCTGTTAGTCAATGAGTGCATTTTTTTTGCATAAAATTCTGATTATCTTAGTGAATCCTTTGTTTTATGCTTGTTATATTTTCTATCAGAAACTCACTTCAAATATAACAATACAGGCAGGTGAAATTAAAAGGGGGGAAGTTATGCAAACCTTAAAGAAAATCAGGAGTGGCCATATCAATATCATATAAATTAGACTATAGAGCAAAGAAAATTACTAGAGACAGAGGTGAATGTTATACGATGATAAAAGCGTCTATCCACCGAGAAGACCTAGAAATCCTGAATATGCAATAAACAAGAGCTGCAATATGTGGAGGAAAAAAATAACACTGAAAGGAGAAATAGAAAAATATGCAGCTATATTTGGAGACTTTCAAAACTCTGCTCACAACAATTGATAGAACAACTAGACAGCAAGTCATCAAGGATATGGAACGCAACAAACCCATTTACCATTGGGATTTAGTCCACATTTATAGGACATGCTGTCCACAAAAGCATACATATTCTTTTCAAATGCCCGTGGAACATATATTGAGATAGGTATACCCTTGGCCATAAAGTAAATATCAAAGAACTTAAAAAATTGAAGCCATCTAGAGTGTATTTTTCCGATTACAGTAGATTAAAACTGGAAACCAATAACAGAAAGATGACAGGAAAATCTCCAAACATTTGTAAATGCATGGGTTGAAGAGGAAGTCTCAAGGCAAATAAAATATATATTCAACTGAATTGAAATGAAGATACAACATATCAAAATTTGTGGTACCGAGATAGTGATGTAAAGGATGTTTGCAGAAACAATTGGATACGTTAGAAAAGGGGAAAGCCTCAAAACAAAAATCAAAGATCTCACCTTAAGAGCCAAAAAAGAACAGACTACATCTAAAACAAGCAAAAGGAAGAAAATAATAACGATAAGAGCAGAAATCAGTGAAATTGAAAAAAAAATACAAAAATGTTAATGACGCAACTTCTTTGGAAACATCAATAAAATTGTCAGCTTACCAGCAAGATGGACAAGAAGAGAGAAGACATAAATAACCAGTCTCAGGAATGGCACAGGGTAGATCATCACAGGCCATGTAGTCACCGAACGGATAATAGGGGACTATTACAAATAATTCTATTCATATAGATTTGTTAACTTAGTCAAGATAGATCAATTTCTTAAAAAACACAAATGAAATAGACATTTTGAATTACCCTGTAACTTTCAAGTTTAATATGCATTTTTAAAACTCCAAAAAAAAAAAAAAAAAAAAGAACTCTTTAGGGTGGTGCAATGGTGGCTCAGTGGCAGAGTTCTCACCTGCCATGCCGGAGACCTGGGTTCAATTCCTGGAGCCTGCCCATGTCAAAAAAAAGAGAAATCTTGAGATGTGGATGGTTTACTGCAGATTTCTCCCAATTGTTTCATGAATAATAAAAATTCTGCATAATCTCTTCCAGAAAGAAGAAAAGTAGGGAACACCTTCCAATCTTCTGAAGCTAATGCTTTACTGATAGCAGAATCAAAGACTCTCCTCTAAGATAAAGCTACAGACCAGTATCCCTCATACACATGCATATTTAATAAAATATTAACCTAAAAAATCTGTCAATTTAAAAAATGAATTACATACCATGACCAAGTGTGATTTATTCCAGAATTGCAAGGCTTATTCAATATCTTAAAAATGCATCAATATAATCCGCTGTATTAACATGTAGAATGAGAAAAATCACCTCATATCCATTGCTACAAAAAAAGCATTTGAAGAAAGTCAATTCATGATAAAAACTCCCTGAGAAATAGTAATAGGGGAGAACTTCCTCAAATGATAGATGATAAAGAGCATCTAAAAGAAATTTACAGTTAACATTCTATTTGATAAAAGAATGCTGATTCTCTAATATCAGGAACAAGTCAAGTATGTCTGTTCTCACCCAAGTTATTTAAGATAGCATTAGAAATTTTAGCCAGTGCAGCTAGCAAGAAACACATAATAGGCATATGGATCAAAGAGGAAGAAATAATCACATCCCTGTTTTTAGATGACATGATTGTCTATGGAGAAATCCCATGGAATCTACAAAAAATTCCTGGAACCAGTAATTCAGTTCAGCAATGCTTCAGAATACCAAGTACACATACAAAATTCAATTGTATATCTATAAGTAAGTAGGGAACACATGGACACTGAAATTAAAAATACAGTACCTTTGGCAATTGTTCAAACAATAAAATGGGTATAAATCTAACAAAGCATGCACTTATCTTCCACAACTACACAACACTGATGAAAAAAATCAAAGAAATCTAAATAAATGGGGAAATATACTTTGTGTTTGGAAGACTCATCATGGAAAAGATGTGAAATCCCTCCAAATTGAAATACATATTTAATGCAGTTCCTTTTAAAATGATTCATATGGGAATTTTATAAAACTTCATGTTGAAAGAAAATGGAACTACAATAGCTAAAATACTTTTGAAAAAAAATAAAACATTTCTTCCCATTGTACCTGATCTCAAGGTTTATTCTAAAGCTAGAGTAATAAAGACTGTGGTTACTGATGGAAGGACAAACATGGATAATGGAATAAATTAAATTTAAAAAGCAAATGGACTGACTCGTGTCTAAAAGATTTTTGACAAAGTTTAAGCAATTCAATGGAGGAAAGATAACTTTTTCAAAAAATAGTGCCAGAAGAATTGGATATTTGAAGGCAAAAACTAAAAAAGAACCATTACCTAACTTCCACACCTTATTTAAAAATTAATTTAAATTGGATCATGGACTTAAATGTAAAATGTAAAACTACAGAACCTCTCTGAAAAAGAGCTAAGGAGGAAATTTGTGAGATATAAGACTAGGCAACATTCTTAGACTTAATAGAAAAGTACAAACCATATGTGAAAAAATTAATAAATTGGTCTTCATCAAATTTTAGACAGTGTGCTCTGTGAGTGACCCTATTAAAAGGGTGAAAAGACTAGTTCCCTGGCAGGGGAATTATTTGCAAACCACGTATTCAATAAAAGACTAATATCTGTAAGATAAAAGAACTCTTAAAACTCAACAGTCAAAATAGAACAAACAACCCAAGTAGAAAATGGGCAAATGACATAAAGAGACATTTCACTGAAGAGAGAAATAGATGGTACCAGGATGAGGTATCAATACACACCTATCAGAAAGGCTAAAATTAAAAACAGTGATGACACTAAATGATGAGGACACAGAGAAACTACATCACTCATACCTTGCTAGTGGGAATGTAAAGTAGTATAGCCACTTAAGAGCACAGTCTAGCAATTTCTTTAAAAAAGCAAAACTCTAAACGTCCAATTACCATATGACTCAGCAGTTGCACTTCTGGGCATTTATCCCAGAGAAATAGAGACTTACCATTCATGCAAAAACCTAAAGATGAGAGTTTGTTTATAGCAGTTTTATTCATAATAGCCCAAAACTGGAGAAATAAAAAAAAAAAAAACAGCTGTTTCAGTGGGTGAATTAAGCTTAAGCCAACCTATGTTGGATGCTGCACCATGATCATGGAATGCATATTAAAAAGCCAAAAAAAAAGAAAAAAGTGGGATTATACCCACTATTGGCCCTTTTCTTATACTGTTTTGGCTTGCTAAAGTTACTAGAAAACAATATACAAGATGTGGGTTGGTTTTTACAATGGGGGATTTATTAACTTACAACTTACCATTGTTAAGCCACAAAATGTCCAAATTAAGTCACCAACAGAATGGTATGGTCTATGAAGAAAGGCTGCTGGCATCTGGGATATCTCTGTCACATGGAAAGACACATTGCCGGTGTCTGCTGATCCTTCTCTCCAGGTTTCATGGCTTTAAGCTTCTGGCTTCAGTGACTTCCTCTCTCATCTTTTGTGTATGTGTGTCCTTGCCTCTCAGCTTCTCTGGAGCTTCTCTGAGCTCTTAGCCTTTTATGAAGGATTCCCGTAGAAGAGATTCACCTTGAATGAGCTGGGACATATCTCAACTGAAATAACCTAACCAAAAGTTTCCTCCCACTATAGGTCTGCACCCATAGGAATGGATTAGTAGGACGTGGCCTTTTCTGGGGTACATAGCAACTTCAAACCATCACATACCCCAATTTGCCCTAATTGCTTTGGTTTTTTAAGTTACCTCTTGGTTCTTTTCTACATTCGGGCTATACCCCTAGCTCATTATCTGGACTCCATTTTGGGCCCTTGCTCCCATCTCCCACCGTCTACCCCAGGTTTTATAGTGACTTTCCTGTTTGGCTTAACTTCCCTGACCCCTTATGAACAGCCTCTGTGGAATATGACTTAGCCCTATGAAAAGGCTCCAGTAATCCTGTTTTCAAAATGAGGCCTGTTTAAATGATTATCACAGACTGAACAATCAGTAACTTCCTGTACTTAAAAATCATAGCTACCTCTACTTAAGAGTCTAGATTTCTGGAATTAGTGGTGAGTGATTATTGATAGTCCATAGCAGCTTATATTTTGGGAGATTTAACCCTGATCTTTGAACAAATTACTGGACATATCGTTTTCTCCAACAATTAAATACACTTAAATTCATGGAACAGAAACTCTAATATACTTGGAGATAAGAAAATGGAGTCAATACAGTTGCTCTCATCAGAAAGAGTGCTTTATTGTTTTGGTCATAGGCACTGAACTGCCACCAACAAGGTCACACCATGGACTAAGAGATTCAAAATTTTAGAGCCAGGCTCATTAGAGGTAATTGCTTAATTATGGTTTCTTACACCATGGATTGAGTGATTTGCAGGAATCAGATTTTTTCAGTTAATTAGCCAGAAAATGAGGAAAGAAGAAATTTTATATAATTGAGATTACCTTATGCAGGTGCCTAAAAGAGTTCTCTCTTCAATTCCATGCTTTAATTCATTTTCAGAGGCTCCTTTTTCCCCTGCACAAAAAGAACTGGACAGGTGGCCTGTATTGGTGCCCTTTGATGCTCTTACAAATCGCTACAAATTTAGTGGCTTAAAACAACAAAAATTCATTGCCTTAGCACAAGGTGTCAGTGGGCTAAAATCCAGGTGTTGGCAGGGCTGTGTTGATCCTGGAAGCTCTCTGGGATGGTCCGTTTTATTTTAGCTTCTAGGTGCCACCTTGGCTCTTGGGCTTCAAAGCAAACAGGGGCATCCCCCCAGCGTCTGCCTCTGTTATCATGGCTTCTTCTCTGAGGCCGGCTCTCCTGCTGCCTCCTCTTACACAACACTGGGTCAGCCAGATTCCAAGATAATCTCTCTATCCCAGGACCCTTTCCTAAATTACTTTTGCAAAGTCTCTTTTACCCTGTAAGATGATACTTGGACAGCGTTGGAGATGATGGTCCTGCCAACTCCACAGCTTTTATATATTCCACCCTGTCTTCTGTCTGAGCTGCTCTTTTTCCTGAGGTCAGTACCTCACTCTTTGTTCAAGGCACAGTCCTGTCCTTTGCCTACTTGTGTGTCCCTCATAGCTATGTGTCCATCTACCTGTGCCCTTTATAAAGCAGTTGACAGGCTGTTTATGTATTAAACTCTCTTATGAGCTCCTTGTTTTGCTTCCTGATGAACAGAGGAGTGGAAGTTCAGGGTCCCTGAAAGGTCAGTGGTAATCAGAGGAGTGATACAAGTTTTCTTTCTTGCTCATGCAGAGGTGGAATCATTTCCAATTTTCATAAAATATCAGAAATGTTCTTGTTCCATGCTTTCATGGCTTTATAATCTAGCCTTTAGGAATAAGTTTTTTGTCTAGAAACTTCCCGTTTAGAAATTCAATATTTCTATGTATCCAGATCCAGTTTTTCCATTGTATCCTTAGAGCTTTCCAAAGTTTTGCTAAGTTTCAGATTTAGTAGTGTTTTATTGGGGGGGGGTATGCTGTATGGTGGGGTCATATTTTATTTTTTTTTTCCATGTGAGTATCCTGTTACTGCAGCACCATTTGTTGAAATATCTGTTGTTTGTTTGCTTGCTTGTTTGTTTGTTTGGGAACTACATGGGCCAGAATTCATATCCAGGTCTCCTGCTTGGCAGGTGGGAATTCTACCCTCACCCCCTCTCAGATTTAGTTTTAAGTTGGGGAAGAAAGGGTCTCAGGCAACACCCGAATAGTTCTCATCTCGATCTGGCGTAAAAACATTTGTCTTCTGGACTGCACACATGACTCGGATGATACATAGCTTTGTAGCATTATTGAACTGGTCATAGTAAACTTTTACCAAATGGAGTTTTAAAACTGAGTCTAAACTGAGTCTTGGAAAAATTGTTTTTTATCCAAAGCTTATTAATTTCTTCCTGTATAGATTTTTCTTTTCTGAGTCTTCTCTTTACATTTTAAAATTAACGTTCACTTGGTACTCTCCTAGGTCCCTGAGGATCACTAAAATGCCATTTGCAAGTTTTCTATGGCATTAACATAAATGTGTTCAAGTACTGGAATAGATAATAGGGCCAAAGAACTGGCTAAAGAAGTTAGACAATCATTTTTTACTTGTGCTTGCAAAATGTCTTCTCTATACTGTATATCTGATCTCCTATAGATTGAAAATTCATGTACTTTTATTTCTCAGTTTATAATGGGAAATAGTCCTGGTAGCCATGTAATTTTAAAAAATTTCTCCAAATGTCTCTTTAAAACATAGATAAACTAGGGAATAAAAAGGCCCACAGATGACAACTTTTGCAAAACTAGGTTACAAGGACATTATTGAAGTTGTTTAACTTTGTTTACATTCAGTTTTCTAGACCGCAGAATGGCTTCAGATACATCTGCACATCCCTTGTAAGCTGCCCAGCTTCTCAAAGCATTGACTTCTCACGATAGTAGCAGGAAGAGTCAGCCAAGTGTAGCCCGGAAATCTCTGTACCTTTCAGGGCTGGAGTACAAGAGCGCTTTAGTCCTCATTGCTGCTTTGTATACTTTTTCTGTTTAGTTTTGTTTATGAGAATTTAGTTCCTGTAGGACCACAGTTACTAAAAATATTTGTTACAGCTCTGGGATTGGGACCAGTGCCATGACTGAAAGATGGTTTGGGTTAGCAGCTGATGAAACCCTGGGACTCGTCATTCTCAAAGGTTTGGACTGATCTAAAAACACATTCCTTGGGACAGCTGGCAAGGGAGAAATAGGAACCTGGCTTGGAGAAGTTGTGTGTAGACCCAAGTATGGTTTCTGAATGGGAGCTCCATGATACCCTACCAGATCTGTTTCTAGCTCGTTGTCTTAGGTATTGGAGAGGTCTAGACAGATGGGGTACAGTCAGAACAAGACAGGACGCTAATAAAAACCACCCATGTAAGATGTGGCTGCAAAGCACATAATGAAAAGTATAAGAAAATGAGAGCCATCACCCCAGAGTAATACCCTTGAAAGATAAACAGAATTTAATAATCTAAAATATGACTGTTCTAGTTTGCTAGCTGCTAGAATGCAATATGCCAGAAACAGAATGGCTTTTAAAGGGGAAATTAATAAGTTTCTAGTTTACAGTTCCAAGGCTGAGAAAATGTCCCAATTAAAACAAGTCCATAGACATGCCCAATTTAAGGCATCCAGGGAACGATACCTTGGTTCAAGAAGGCCAGTGACGTTCAGCGTTTCTCTCTCAGCTGGAGGGGCACATGATGAACATGGTGGCATCTGCTGGCTTTCACGTGGCTCTACCAAAAGGGACTCTCTCCAGAATGTTTCCCCTTTTAAAGGATTCCAGAAAGCAACTCCACCTTCAGTGGGTGGGGACACACCTCCATGGAAATCATCTAATCAGAAGTTACCACCCACAATTGGGTGGGTCACATCTTCATGGAAACAATCAAAATGCTCCCACCCAGCAATATTGAATGAGGATCAAAGGGCATGGCTTTTCTGGGGTCCACCACAGATACAGACTGGCACATTCCACCCTTTGGACCCAAAAAGACATGCTCTTTCCAAATGCAAAATACATTCATTCCATAACAATATCAGAAAACCTTAAACCTTTCAGTAGCAATACAAATGAAGTATAAAATTAGACAGTATAAAATCTCATCAAGTCAGTTACAGGCATGATCTGTCCTAAGGCAAAATTTTCTCCATTTGCTCTGGATATTTGAAAACTTATAACAAGTTATTTGCTGCCAACATACAAAGGAGGACCAGTCATGGGATACATATACACATTTCCATAGGGAGGAAAGAACACAGGCGTCACCAGACCCATACAGTTTCGAAAACCCACAGGGCAAAGTCCATTAGATTTCAAAAGTCTGAGAATTATTTATCCTCAGGGCTTCTGAAAGCGGCAGTCCCACCCTTTCCAAGGTCCTACGCAGAGCCCTGCCTCTCTTCGAATGCAACCTTTGGGGGACATTGGGGAGACCACCTTTTTCTAGGCTCTACCCTCTCCAAGCATCAGGGCTGCACATGGCTCTCTGCCATCTCTGGGGCACATGCTCAACCCCTCCATATGGTGGCAGCCAGGCTCTCCCCAAACCCCAAGGAATGTGCTTCACCCTCTCCAAGGCCTGAGGCAGCATAACTCTTCCACTGCAACCAGGTGGAAGGCCCATCCTCTGCCTTTGGGGCAAACTCACTCTCTCCACAGGCTTGGGTGGGTCTGCTCTCCTGGTCCGAGGCTTCTTGACTTCAGACCTCAGCCTCCATGGTTCTGCCTCTGAAGTTACTTTTCCTCCAATGTGTCCCTTCTCTGAATCTCCCAGTCCAGACTGGCAGTGGCTCTGTTTATACAGGTTCCACAGCACTCTAATTGGCTTTCTATGCAGTAGCCTTGGATCATGCCCATCAGACATAAGGAGTTTCCACAAATCCTTCCTGGATAACTCCATTTCAATCCTGACTTTCTCTGGGATGGCTGACTGGATCCACATTTGGCCAAGGCCTCATGTGGGGCACTATTCTCTGGGGTCTCCCTTCCTGGAAGACCAGAATTCTCCAGGACATCAACTTCTGGTTTCTTTGTACCCAAAAGGTCAGTTCTCAGCTTATCTCTTTCTTGTTGCATTTCACTATAAGCTGTGAGGAGAAACCAGGCTGCACTTTCGACATTTAATTTGGACATCTCTTCTGCTACATATCCAAGTTCATGGCTTTTAAAATCTGCCTTCCAGCCAAAGCCACTAGTCAATTTTGCCAGATTATCTGCTATTTTAAAACAAGGATCACCTTCCTTCCAGTCTGTAATGACACATGTCTCATTTCTGTCTAAGACTTTATCAGAAGTGTCTTTAGAGCGCACATTTCTACCAACAGTCTTTTCAAAGCATTCTAGGCCTTCTCTATCAAGCTCCTCACAACTCCTCCAAAACTTTCCCCTTATCCATTTAAAAAGCCATTCCAATGTGTTTGGTATTTGCAGACCACAGCAGCAGCATCCCACTCTCCAGTACCAAAATCTGTTCTATTTTGCTAGCTGCCAGAATGCAATATGCCAGAAACGAATGGCTTTTAAAAGGGGAATTTAATAAGTTGCTAGTTTACAGTTCCAAGGCTGAGAAAATGTCCCAATTAAAACAAGTCCATAGACATGTTCAATTTAAGGCATCCAGGGAACGATATCTTGGCTCAAGAAGGCCAACGACGTTCAGCGTTTCTCTCTCAGCTAGAAGGGCACGTGATGAACATGGCGGCGTCTGCTGGCTTTCACATGGCTCTACCAAAAGGGACTCTCTCCAAAATGTTTCTTCTTTTACAGGATTCCAGTGAGCAACTCCACCGTCAGTGGGTGGAGACACACCTCCATGGAAATCATCTAATCAGAAGTTACCACCCACAATTAGGTGGGTCACATCTTCATAGAAATAATCAAAATGCTCCCACCCAGCAATATTGAATGAGGATCAAAGGGCATGGCTTTTCTGGGGTCTACCACAGATTCAGACAGGCCCAATGACTTTATGAATGATTAGGATCCTTTAAGACAGAACAGATGTGAAGATGATAGGTGTGAAAAGACTCAAATGCAAATCCTAGAAAACATATAATTTTTACATGGAAATCATTCTGTAAGAAGGATATACTCTGGGCAGAGTTGAAGAGGCAAGTAGTTAATTTGACAAAAAAAAAGTGAAATATATGCAAATGATGAGGTAGATGGAGTGATTAAAATAACAAAGGCTGTAATGCAGAGGGGCTATGGATGGAGAGGCTGTAATAGAAGTGGAGCAGAACTTTCAGAAGAAGAGAATAGATGTTAAAGTCCAGCAGGACTAGAGACTAGGGAAAAGCTGCGATAAAACAGTTCCCTTTGGTGGTCTGTGAGATGGAGACAAGGAGGGTCTCCTGGCTCCAAAATGCTGTGGCTCCCAGGCTGCTGTGGGTTTACATTATGGGCAGTTGCCTGTCCCAGAGCTGGAGGGATCGTGTTCCCTCAGGGATGCTGCTCCTACCTCACCTTGGTTAGGCAGGGGCTCCACCTCTGCCCAGAACTGGATGCTTCTGTGGATCTTGGAGCAATGGGGAATAACTCAACATTTTCAATCTTTACACTTCAGCATCAGAAGCATCTAGGAAGGTGGGTGGACTTTCCAGCCCTGGGTTCTGGGCAGGTCTCACCCCATTGTCACCCCCGACATGTGAAGAGGTCACCCTGGCAGGGCTTCCTGCCCCTTTAGCTCTTCTGGTCAGGACTCTGTCTCCTGCACCATGAGGTTTGACTTTCTTGGGGCCAGACCAGTGAGCCATTCTGGCAGAGATTTACTCTTTCTCAGCCTCTTCCACACCCCCAGTCCTGCCTTTTGGAGAGTCCTCTTGTCATCTTCCCATGATGGAAACATCAGGCATTTCTGATGTATATCCGGGGTCCCAGAACCCAGAAGATCATGTGAATTCTGGAGATAACAGGGCCTCTCATCCCCAGTAATTGATGGATGACATTTGCTCTAGAAAGCTCTGTGCCGAGAGACTGGGGACCTGATTATCCCTGCATCCCAGGAAGCTGCTTATAGGGAGGTGGGTCACAGCTGCCATTCCAGGTATAAAGAGACACCTGTAGATCTGGCTCCTCTCTGTGGCTTTATTCTCCGAGGTAGTCAATGTGACCTCCTCCTATTAATCCTCTCCAATTAGCTTAACAGTGAGAAGGCAGCAAGTCCCACTGGTCTCCTTCCAGGGAGGTCAAAGCTGCCTCTGTAAGGCTTTACTCTAAATCAGCACCGGAGTAACTTCATCCCCCTTGGGCCTGATTTTTTTTGAGCTGCCTCTCTCAGTGCTGTGTTTTACAGCTCACCAAAGAGGTTGTAAAATCTCAGCGTGCACAGAGGGACTTCCTTCTACCTATTGATATATGATGAGAAATTTGACTTAAGGATCTTGGCAACAGTTCGTATAAACAAACTCCTGTTCCAGTAATACTCGCCATTTGTCCAAAGACAAAGAATGCTGCTTGTTTGTGACTATATATGTCTTAATTTCAAGACTTGCAAGATTTTCCATGAATCCGTGTTACCTTGACACTTCCGAGTCCCGTCAGCCCTGTTACATTTCAGCAGCGTGGTCAAACCATCACTTAAAATCCTCTTCTGCAATCTCAGTCTTGCTTGGTGTTCTGTTAGCCTGTAGCCCTTATGACAGAGACATGGCTACTGGGACTTCTGCCTGGACCCCTTCTTCAGGGCTGATCTGCTCATCTCCCACCTGCTGCTGACCGATTTGCTCTGTGCCCCTCTCTAGCAATGGCTTTCAGTCATAGGGGACCTCTTCCTGGGGGTAGACTGGGGCCAATGAATGGTGGATGTGAGGGGAAAGGCCTGTCCCTTTGCATCATTTTGGGGAAGTTAAGTGCCACCCATACTGTCACTTGCAGTGTGATGCAGCAGGCTTTGGGAGAGGGTGCAGGTTTAGTTTAAGTACGTAGAGCCTCAAGTTTATTTCTGGAGACTTCCTAGATTAATCCTAATCCAATTTCTAACATGAAAAAATAAGTCCCTTATTTTCAACCATTTAGATAATAAAATACAGCAACTGAGATAAAATTAGCTCACAATGGGAATAAAGTACTTTTCCCAGAAAGGTGATGCCCTTTTGTTCACTTTCCTTTTGACGAATGGCATTGATGTATTAGCTAACTGACAGAGCAGGGAGTGAAATGTATGAGCCTGTCAAGTATGTTAATTAGTCAGCATGATGTAAACATATGAATAGAGAAAAACAGAAAAGTCAGGATGAGAAAGTCTTCTTAAGTGGTGATAAGGACTTTAGCCTAAAGGAAAAATTACTGTTCCTTGAGAAATATTGATACTTCTCTGTTTTGGGGCCCCAAAGCATTATTTTATAACTAGCCTGCTTTTTTTTTAATTGAGATGGCATATTTATTTGAGGGAAAATATTGACCTGTTAGAAAATCAATTTGTTGAAAAATATGTCTTATAAAGTCTTAGAAAATTATTGGCCACAGCACACAACAGAAACTGCCACATTCACACAACAGAAACTGCCACATAAAATGAACATGACCTCTGGACTCTGGATCTTTGTGTATTTTCCTTGTTTTTATATCTGAAGTAAGTTTCCTCTTTTCTCAAGCTGCTTCTCAGTCTTACTTTTATCCTACTCCTAAATTTCACTATCTTTGTTTCAGAGACTCATTTAATATATATATATACAACATCATTTAATTGTTTTTATTATACATTTTTCAGAAGAAAATTAGAATGCACAATAATTCATCTACAAATAATATCTTTTCCACTTACCCAATATTTTCAAATCCATATTTAACTCCAACTCTCTTCCAACTTTCATCATTTGTAGTTTATTTTGTCCAGCACGTAAAAAAAGGTTCTTATAATTGAATTAGTATCTGCATCCTCATTAATCTCAAAAGACACACAAGTTTTAATCGGGAGGTGGGAGCCAAGGCAAACTTGAAGGACCATGAATGTTACTTTTTTATAGCTGCGGGGACTAGTATGCTTGTTACCGGACAAAGGCCGTGGATTCTTTTGTTCAATGCATTCAATAACCAATTCCTGAGACACTGGCTTTTTCCAAGAGAAAGAGTTTATTACTAGGCACATAGTAGGAGAACTGATGACCTATCGGCCTAGAATCTCTCTCCCCGAACTGCAGTAATTCAGGTAGTTTTATCAGCAAAAAGATGTGCAGGGTTTAGGATAATGAGCACAGTGGCTCCAGATGATCTGATGACTGAGCATGCGCAGATTGAGTACAAGCTTAGTCACAGGCAGGACAATGGTGGCAGGTTATACTCAGGTATGGGTGACAGGAAGGTCAAAGTCCAAGCGACGGGCACATCAGGCCAGCCCACCATGGTTAGATCCAGTCTCGGTTATCAAGACAACCCCGGACTTGAGGTGGGTAAGTTTTGGGCTGACCCTTCATTAATAAACATTAGGGGTTGTCTTTAGTGATTACAAGACTCTAAAGTTGAAAAACTGGATAAAACGGGTTCAAGTGAAGGTCAGTCATAAGGGTTTTACTATCACAGGGGCAGAAGATAAGGGCTGTACAATCATTATCAGAGACCAAGGCAGCTGGATTACAATGAAAGATTTCAGGAATTTCCCTCTGTCCACTCCAATATACCTGCAAGTAAAAAGGAATATCTATATAATGATTCAGTAAACAAAATCACCCCTTAAATTCTGATTTCTCGGTTACATGCTTACCCTGACATGCAACTCATTTTGAAAATCTCCTGACAAATTAAGAATTAGCTTGATTGGCTTTGAAATAAATTATGTACCTTCAGAAACGTCCTCCAGATTCTGGAAGCACCAGATGAGCAAATAAGAAATGGAGACTAATATCAATGTATAGTAGAAATATACTTGTATGTTTGCTTATTTATTTATAACTTGCCTACTTTGAGAAAGATTTAAGGCAGCTAGATCTAGTTATTTGCTACATAAGAGAAGGTATTTGAACTCTCCCAAAAGTAATTTATTGGAATGAACATTTCAGACAGGACAAGAGCAGATAAACTAGTTTAAATATTTTCCTGGAAAAGGATTATCTTCCTTTTTTTTTTTTTTCTAATTGAACAGAGGATCTGTGAGTGAAAAGTTGGAAGCAATAACTCACCTAATAAATATTCTCCCTTCTCTCAAGTAAAATTGTTTCAAGTCCCTCTTACTCCTGAGAATAAGGGAAATGGAGTTTGGCTTCCTCAAAGAGTACAAAGAAGGGAGACTTTATTTTACATCCTAGAGGAAGAATTTTAATCACTTTTGCAAGTAAGGGAAATGGGGTTTGATTAAAAGCAAACTCTCAGGGGTAATCAGGGCCTCAGTTTACATGTCAAGTGAAGTGTTTTGTATAAGTTGAGATAGAGCTACCAACTTCTAACTCAGATTCTTTGTTTGAAAAGCATAGGGGGTAGGGAAGTAAGGGCAGCTCTGTGCAGATGTGGTGGATTTGTCCTGTGTCAGCTTAGCCATGCTGGGCTACATTTTCCAGAATTTCCTTCTCTTCGTAGTACTGGGTGATATGGACAACACTCTGATTTTGCATGTGAACATGAGGTTTGGGAGAGGCAGCAGTGCTGGGGCTTAAACCTCAGCCCTGCAGTCTGGGTGCTCTTGAACAGTTCATCTCTTCATCATATTTCTTCAACTGTAAAATGGGAACAGTTGCAATTAAATGGGGACCTATTGCACTTGATCACTGTGGGGATTCACTGAGTTCAGAGAAAGCACATAGCACAGGGCCTGACCCAAAGTGACTTGTCAAGAAACGTGGATTACCACTTTTATGGAAAATTCTATCTCATCATTGAAACTTGTTCTTTTTAATTTTCTTTACTGTTAAAGAGCTAATAGCTTTTCACATGCTTATTGTTATTTTCATTTCTTTTGATGCCTGTATGCACATGTTGCTTCTTTTTTTGAGTTGGTGTGTCCTATTTCTTATATTGAATATCTGTATTCAAAAAAACAGAGATAGGAATATTTTGATTATCATACATAATGCATTCCAATCCCACCCCACCCCTCCACCCGGTCTATCCTTTGTGTTTTAACTGTGAGAATGATTTAATTACTTAATATTTTATTATTTTGGTTTTACAAGATATATCACAAATAGAAAATCCAGACACATCAAAATTTGTAAATAATAATAATAATAATAATATGGAATGTATTCTATTACTTCTTAGAATGAAAAATAATTTGTGTACTCTTTACCAGAATTTCCATTCTTCCTGTCTCCTCTTCCTCCATCCCCTTCTCTCTCTCTCTCTCTCTGGTTTCTTTTCTTCCTCCTCTCTCTCTCTTATATACATAATGTTTAAACAAAATGAGGGCCTCGCCTATTTCCTTTTAAAGAATTTGCATTCAACAGTATATCAGCTTTGCCTATTATTAAGTAAATAGACAGATTTCATTATTAATGGTCACAAAGTTCCATTGCAGGACGATTTCATAATTTGTTTAACCTATTGCCTTAAACTCTATTTTTAACCCTCCTTCATAGAATGTTTCCCATTTTCCCCGAAAATCATATTTTCCCGAAGAGTCCAGTTTACTTTCCTTGGCTCTTTGTTCTGGTATTTCCTTAGCAGAGTCACTTAGACCAAGGAGTATGCACTTTAAGATGTGGTTTCAAATGCCGGCGGGAAAAACACCCTCTCATCAACATTGTGCGGGTCTCATTTTTCAGACCCTTGGCTGTGCTGAGTTTTATAATTCCTTAAATATGTGACTTTCCTAAGGCGCAGTTGAGAGGAAAGCCTGGAAAGGCTCCTGCTGGGACCGGGAGCACAGAGGAGAGGAGGGCGCTGCACTCTAGCCCAGTCCCCGCCTGCCCGACCCTCAGCCCTGACAGCTCCGGGTTTTTGTTTTTCCCCTTATGGGACAGCCAAATACACCCCCTTGAACAAAGGTGGGTTTTTTCTGTTTTTTTTTTTTTTTGCCTAAAAAAAATATTGAGAACTTTGCTTCAGTCTATACTAATCTGATAGTGAAAAATCGCTCTTTATGGTTTGTTAATTTTCGTTCCCTTGATTATGATGAGATAAAATATTTTCATGTCTTTGTTAGACATTACAGTTGTTTTTGTGAACTGGACATAAATATCTTAGGAACTCAGTTTGACAATATAGTGCTTGCTTTCTCTTAGGTTAAGATCTCTTTATCAATGCTATGAACACTTCGAAATATGACAGGATCTGGCAAAATAAAATACCAATTGCAGGGAAATGAATGTACTAGGTAGGGAAATATGCATAGGGTATAGCATTAAACGTTACTATCGAATTTTGAAAATGCCTCATAAACAGTTTGGCAGAGATCGTGTGGGCATGAATACTCAGAGGCTTTAAGGTTTGTGCAAAAGTTTCTTAGCAAGACAAGGAGAGACAATTCGCTGACAGAAATGAGATAAAGACCAAAGACCAATTAAATTTGCAGAGAAAGGAAGGACGTGGCAGAGATTCAGTCCCGTGGCTGCTCTAGGCATGGGGTCACCCCCTCAGGGTCACAGCAGTGAAATACCAATGAAGCAAACATAAACACATCTGCTCAGAGCTACAGAAGAGATGTACAGAAGGAACATATTTGAGGTTGAAAATAAAAGGTCCTTGCTAAGAGTTATGATCTGCAGTTTCTCAAACTCTTAGTGTCTTGTTTAATCAGTGTAAAAATTAAAATAAAATTAAATGTTTATTTATCCATATTATGCAAGTAGATGACTGCATGGGAAGACACCCCAGGACAGGGCTTGTGGCACTTGTAACTTGGGTCATTGGGCTGTTGACAAGTGCAGACATCTACTTTGCCTTGATTGTCTTCCCTGTGCATTGAATACCTCCAAAATTATTAAAATAGATAAATAAATTTAAAATACACTACAAATACTTATTTTGCTGAATTTGTCATTAGTTTATTTTCTCTCTTTGTTTTCACTGCTAATGGTCAATCAAAGAAACAGAGAGAAGACATAAATGCCAGGCAAGAAACTAAAAATCTAGTCAAAGAAAACTGAAGCCCAGTATTGATGACTAAGAATTTCGATATCCAGGCAACTTTTGACACAGATATAGAGTTAAGGAAAAGGGACTCTTCTGTCTCTGGTGATTAACATTTGGATTAAAGGGAGGAAACGCTGAGATTGCTAAATAGCTGCAGTTACACAGAGAATTAACACATCTTTAAAAGGCCAGAGGACATTATCAAAAACCAAAATTTTCAGCTGACAAATTTTGTAGCTGACACTTCTCTAAATAAGAAAGAAATTAAATTATTTATTTAATGTAACGTATTTAGTGGCAGAGGAGGATACCAGATCCATTTTATCTTTACTAACATTTATTGACTTATTCATTGATTCCTTCCTTCCTTCATCTATCTCTTTTCAATGCTCCAAGGGATTTTTTTTAATGAACATATGCCAAATACTATATTTAATTCATTAATTGAAAGAAGCAGTAAGATGTTAGAACCAGTTCAAAGACCAATTCAAACAACTTGCTATGTACTGGCAAAAAAAAAAAAAAAAGAATCTTTGAAGGAATTTCCAACTAGAAGCAGCCCTGCTCAGTATACACAGGCCAAAAATCACTTGCATGCCATCAGACATAACCTATTTGAAATTGATAGACAAGAATCATTTCCATTATTATAAGTTTTCCACTATTAACAGATTATAAATTAGCCCAAAGACAATGAAAGGAGTGGATCAGAGTCAGACAACTGCTGAAGATTTTGCTAGACAGGACACAAAAACACAAAGTAATCTTTTTGTTTCTTTGCTTTTGGCCCATTTCAGGCGTTCACAGCTCTTACTGACTGCTGCTCAGTACTTGAAGGGATTTCAAATAGTCCACTGAGAATTTCATGTTAAAAGTATTATTAAAGTCGAAATGAAAGAAAAACACTTTAGAAGAGGAGAGACGGAAATAATCTTAAACCTAAGTTAATGCGGTTATTATAAATCACAAATAAGACAAATAGAAAACAAAATATGTTATATAGTTCTCATTACTAAACAAGGGTAATAATTAGATTTTCTTGGTAATACCAACAGAAAACTGTCTTACTATGATAAATATTTGGCATTTGCCATATATCTTGGATACATTGCAAACAGCGCCAAACCTTTGTTGCATTCGTTGCATCCCTTCTTCTTTGCTGTCAGGTGCTCTGCCAACTGCTTCCTGTTTTTGTGCTTTTCCTGGTATCCCTGCTGCCTTGGCGCCTCCACCTACCTTATATTACATTTTCTTGAAGAACATTGATTATCATTTTTTATATATATCTGAAAGCTTATTGTATTACTTAATCTATGCCCTTTTAACAAATTTAGAGATAAGCAGGTTTGGTTAACAATTGCCTCAAATTAAAAGCGGGAAAAATGATCTCTCCATACAGTCATATTCCTTGGGGATGGGAGAAAAAATGTCTCCCATTTTGTGTACTCGAACTTTCTTGAATAGTTTTTATATTTTTATTTTTAAGGACTTTCCATGTTGTTGAAAGAATAGTGATTGATTGTGATTACCATAGGGTATTTAAAAATATTTTTTTGCTATCTAATAGGCATCTTTCTTTTATGAGCACTAACCTTGAGATCTTTTTCTCAAGAGGATTCAGTGCTTGATTATGGAATGAGGGAAGTATATCTTAAATACCCCTCAGGATCACTTAAAAAAAACATACAAATAGTGAGAGTATATCTTTAAATGGAAGTTCAAAGCATAGAGTACAATTATACCAAATAAATATCTGTTTCTTTGTCTTTATTTTCATTGCCCCTATTTCTTTTATCTGTAATCTTTCTACTTTAAAAAGTCATTTTTGAAGAATTACAATAAAATCACATGATTATGGTAACAACTCAAGCAATGAAAAAAATGTTTAATAGTCTCTCCTCTCTCCGTTAGGCATGCTTTGGAATGCAGATGACAAAGCAGCCTCTACTAATGATGATGAACCTTAGTTTATTTTTCTTGTACAAACAGAAGCTTGTAGGCAAGCAGAAGCTGGCCTAGATCATATGACTGTTTTTTTTTTTTTTTTGGTTTTGATTTTTATGGTTGCTGTGTGATTGCTGAAATGCCGAGGATTATATACAAGTTTAAGATGGAGAAGCAAAGGGGAAAGAAGCTTTGCCATCTTTGGGAAATCAGAGGAAGTCTCTGCTGAATTTCCCTTTTGCTGCAGTGCAGACCAGCTAGTGCAGTGGGAGGGGGCGAAAAGAAGGGGTGAGGAATGGCTTTGGGAAGGCACCCCTCTCTTTCCTTAGGTCCTCCTCTTTTGGTGTGAAGCAGTTGGTACACAGCCCACTGTGCTTTTCTTTTTGCATACATACATACACGTGTATACATACATGCTGTGTTGGTTTGCAAGTTGCTTGAATGTGATATACTAGGACTTGGATGGCTTTTACAAAGGGGAACTTAATAAGTTAGAAATTTATAGTTCTAAGGCTCCGAAAATGTCCAACTAAGGGATCTAGGAAAAGATACCTTAACTCACGGAGGTTGATGATGTCTCTCAGCTGGAAAGGCACATGGCAACGTCTGCTAGCTTTCTCTTGAGGCTTCTTCTACAGATTCCCCAGGGCTCTGTTTGTTCTATTGACTCTGAGGTTCTTATCATTTTTCTAGGCTCTGTCATTTCTGAGGTTTCTCCTAAATGTTTCGTCTTTTAAAGGATTCTAGTAGTCTAATCAAGACCCACCTGGAATGGGTGGAGTCACATCTCCATCTAATCAAATGTTGATACCTTTTTGTGGAGGTAAGTTAATCAGAAGTTTGTACATGCAATATTAAATCAGAATTAAAAACAATGGCTGCTCCCACAAAATTGGATCAGGATTAAAGCATGCTTTTTTCTCTGGGGTACATAATATTTTCAAAATGGCACACATGTGCACACATATAAACCTCTATATACATGTATTGAGTGTTATTAATAACAAAATGGAATAGTATCTGACATAATACACTGCCATTTTCTTTTTGTTCTACATATAACTCTGTATAATATAAGGATCCACATATATATGATATATATTAAATTTTACAGGTATTTAATGCATAAATCTAGAAAATGTATATTCACATAGATATATGTATGTACATATACCTACAGATATGTATCTCTAGCTATAAAGAGTTTCCATGTCTATGTATGTATGCCCATATATGTGTAAAACAGTTTTATGTATGTGTATACACATGTATGCACATATACACAGATATACATTTGTACTTTCATCCATATGTGTGGATTTTAAAATTTCCATAGTGACATTCATTAAAGTTATATTTCTGCATCAGAAAGCATCAACATTAGTTTTAAGAGGTTCCAAAAGGTTGTAGCAATTTATATTATCACTAGCATATTAGAACACTTTCTCTTTCTCCATGATTTCTCCAGGATTGGATGGTTGTGATAGCTTAAATGATTGTCAACCTGATGAGGTCACTCAACAACTTTATTATTCACATTTTATAAATGAAGGAACCAAGGCTAAGGAGCACTTTTTAATGGTTACCATAAGCTTATAAATTACTTAAGAGCTGAGCATCTTGTTTTATTTTTTTATTTCCTTTTTGAATACTGTCTCATTCTATTTCTAACCAAGTTCAAATTCACCTCAACTACATGTGACTTTTTTTTAGGTCTGGTTCCTATCCTGTCTCCACATTTTTCTATCCTAAATAAAAAACCTCTAATTTCTCACATTCCTGCTTTCTCTAAGAGCTGTGTCTTCTAGGATTCCACTTCCTCTGCCTTGTCTCAAATTCTCTTCTTCATAAGAGGTACACGTTCATCTTCATTTTGCCTATTTGAGTATTTGAGAAAGTCTCCTTGGATTTGCATTCCAGGCTTGACTAGATTCATGATGTGTATTCAATAGATTGTCTCAATTATTAAGTATAATGTAAACATGGTCTCTGATACTCTTTTGCAGTGTGTAGAATATTTGTGAAGTATCTCCTGCAATTAGAGCAATAGTTGCATTTATAGATTAAAACTGCTTCATGTTGGTAAGATCAGGGATGGAATGAATAGGCTGAATAATCTTGCTGCTCTGATGCCCAAGGCCTGACACAAATAAATTAGAATGTTACGTCAGGATGCTGGTTTGCGGGAGATACTCTGTGTACACCAGGGTCTCCCGGAGGGCTGGCAAGTCAAGGACTGTCCTTCCCCGGCTGTCTTCCTTAGATACAAAACAACTTAATTTAGCTCATCTCAGGTTTTTCTTGCTTGCTCATTTCTGTTTCAAGTGCTGATTTATACTCTGCATGTTTGAGTGTGCGTTGGTGCTCTTAAGTGCTGGAGTATATTTTCCCAATATATACAATTATACAAATTTGTTGTGAAATGATTATCCACAAAAATGTCACATGCAGAATATTGTAGAAATAACCATTTAAGATGAAGGGCATTTGTTTATGTTTGAATCCCATTAGCTCCTCTATCACTGTCAGCTCAGGAAGAAGTAGACATAAAACTATAAGAATACGAATTTGAAGTTGTCCCATCTCCAGCTTCCTGCTTCCATTATGTTTCAGTAATAGCTAACTCAAGTGGGGTTACATCATTGATGGACTTTAGGGGTGGTGCAGTGCAGAAGTTGTTTTTTTTTAATATGGTGTTCTATCCCTATATTATTGCATTATTAAAGTCCTTAAAATGTGTTAAATATAAGTATACTTTGCAAGCAAATCTATATATGCAAATATTTTAAAATTTAAATTTCATGTTATCAATCCATTGTTCTCTTCACTATGTTAGGAAACAAATGTTTGAAATAAGTGCATTTAAGATCACCTTGCATTTATATAAGTTTACCTAATAACTTGTGTATACAGTCTAATAACAAGTTTTTTCAATGGGGAATATGTTCCACATTACCAAATGTAATCTGGAAAAATCAATATCCAATTATATCTTCAAACTAGTGCATGAGAAAGACTTTCAAAATTTATAGAATTGTAAAATTCAAAGTTACATTAAAATCTTCAAATCTAATGACCCCATCCAAAGCAGAATTTTCTCTTCAGTGTGCAATTTCTGCTTCATTATATTTAGAGAAAGTCTAAATATAATGGAGTTCATTCCAATTTCAGAAAGTTAAAATATTGCAAAATTTTCTTTTTACTTTGTTAAAGTCTGCTTCCCTGTGATTTCCACACTTCGGTCCTACTTCTGTTCCCTAAAGCCACATGGGAGACACTTCATCTTCTTCCACATGACAGACCTTCAACTATTTATGAGTAATTGTCCCCAGAAGACTTTTCTGCTTCAGCTAAACATTTCACTAAATTAAACCTTTCCTTACATAACAAGTTGTCTAGTTCTTTTATCATCATGGTTAATCACCTCAGCGCACAAGCTTTTTTTTTTTAATGTTATGACCTAAATTCACAAGCAATATTACTGCTTTTCCTCACCGAACAGGGAACAAGGCACAGTGAAGAGTGTGAGGACAGGAATGAACTGCAAATGACACTTCAGATAATGTCTGACCACAGACCATATTCCAGGCTGATAGCCCCTTTCATCTGAACACTGCTTCTTTCAATAGAGGTGAAGGCTGCATCAGCTTTTAGAGAACCTGCCGCAAGGTAGAATGCAGGTTCAAATTCAATTCTCAATGGACTAGAAGTTGATTTTGAATTTTTATAACTCAATGCTAAATAAATCATACAATATAGGAATCCTATTCAAAATTTCAGTTTATTTGCTGCATAGAGTACCCAGGAATTAATATTAACAATAAATGTGTATCTATAGTCCCTTTGCTCTTTAAATCAGCCAACTACCACTATCTCCACTTCAATTCCTTTATTTATTATCTAAATGGAGAATTATCCCACCAATCATTCATGCATCTATAGTGGTGAGGCTGTCTGTACCCCAGGAAAACATATTCATAAACTTAATCCATTCCTGTGGGCACAGATCCATTCTATGTAGGATCTTTTGATGGAGTTGCTTCGGTTATGCCACCCACCTCAATTAAGATGGGTCTTAATCCCGTTACTGGGTCATTTGCAAGAAGAATGAAATTTAGACACAGAGAAGCCATGGGAAGCAAGAAGGTAAAGGTCAACAGGACCCAGAAGAATAAGGAGAGGCCACCTGGGCTTTGTCTTATGACATGCTAAGGACCACCAGCAGCCAGCCCCTGAGATCTTCGCCTGGAATGTATCAGCTTGAGGAGGCCTTGACTTGGGCTTTCATTTAGCCTCAAAACTGTAAGCAAACGTATTCCCAATGTTGAAGCTGAAGCATTGCATTGGTAGTTTTTCGCTTGAGCAGCTGAGGAAACCAAATCTGCATCTGTTCACTCATTCATTCATTCAGCAAATGTTTATTGAACTGCCAGTATGTGCCAGATACTCTGATAACTGAAAACAATTTCAAAACAGGTATCGTTCCTGCCTTCATGGAGCTTATATTCTAGAATATCTGTGAGAGTACTGACATACTGAGATCATTATTGATTGTCATGTGTGCTGCACAGGAAATAGAAAACAGAAGGTGACACATAGTGATTTTAATACATAGCCAATATTGAGAACCACTGTACTAGGATAAGAGAGGTAGTTTATATTTTGCCATGATGATTACCATTAGCTAAGAAAGAAAGGATATTATGCAAAGAAGCACTGCAACTTAATGTCAGTATTTTAATTCTTTTAATATCCTTTATAAACTGAGAGCAAAACAAGCACCATAATTTTTAATAGTCAAACGTGCTTATGAGATATGTCAGTTAAGTTTATTCAAGTAAATTATGGCTCAAAGGTGACTGAAGTTATTTGTACAATATAATTCATATTTCACATAGCGCTGAAGCAATCACTTAAAACCTGAATATACTTGCCCCCTTTCAAACTCACTGGTGGTGACATTGGCAGGAATGATGGAATACGAACCTCCCCAAATCCTCTCTGATTGAAGACAATCAGAATAATGGCAAAAATGTCAGAATCAACCTTTCTTTGTTAGAAATCTGGAAATTAGGCAAAGGCTTGCAGCAATATAGAGAAATTAACAGCACACTTTTAAATAACCGGTGGATCAAAGAAGAAATCACAAGAGAAATTAGAAAATATTTTGGGATGGGTGAAAGCACAACAAACAAAAGCTTACTAGGACAACTAAAGCAGTGCAGGGGAACTTACAACTCTAAGCCCTTTACTAGAAGAGATCAATAATCAAAACTCCAACCTTCTACCTTAGGACACTGGAAGAAGAGCAAACTAAGCCTGAGTTCAATAGAAAGAAGGAAATAATAAAGATTAGAGTGGAAATTAATGAAACAAGACTAGAAACAAAATCAATGAAGCTAAAACTGATTAATTAAAAGGATCAACAAAGTTGACAAATCTTTAGTTATATTGATCAAGAGAAAAGACTCAAATTATTAAAATCATGAATGAAAGATGGTATACTACTAACCTTACAGAAATAAAAGGATTATAAGATATTACTATTGTTTTGGTTTGCTACAGCTGCTAGAATGCAGCATAGCAGAAATGGGTTGGCTTTTACAGTGGGGATTTATTAGTTTACAAATTTACTTCTAAGGCCATGAAAAGGTCCCACTTAAGGCATAAATAGGACAATACCTTCTCTGAAGAAAGGCCAATGGCATCAGGGGTTCCTCTGTCACACGGAAAGATACACGGCCAGAGTCTGCTAGTCCTTTGCTCCTAGGTTCTGTTGCTTTTAGCTCCTGTTATTTCTGCGTTTTCTCTGGCCTTTGCTCTCTGAGCTCTCTGGGCTGTTTTCTGCCTTTTATCCTTAGAAGGACTCCTTAAAGAATTAAGATCCACTCTGAATTGGGTGGGCCATATCTCTCTTGAAACAATCTAATCAAAGGGTACCACCCACAAAAGGTTTGCACCCGTAGGAATGGATTAAAAGAACATGGCCCTTTCTGGGGTACATAACAGCTTCAAGCTATCACAACTATGAACATTGTTATGCAAAAGTTAAATAACTTAGATGAAACAGGAAACGATGTAGTAAGAGAAAGCTACAAACCATTGTCCCTTATGAATAGAGATGGAAAAATCTCAACAGAATACTAGCAAACCAAATTTGGCAATATATATTAAAAAAATCATTCACCACAGTGAAATGGGATTTATTCCAGGAATGTGAGTTTGTTTCAAGCAATGAACATTAATCATTGCCTTTAATAGAAGATACTAATAGAATAAAAGGCTAAAGCATGATGATCTCAATAGATGCTGAAAAAGCATTTGACAAAATCCAGTATCTTTCCACGATAAAAACATTCAAACCAAGTATGGATCATTTCCTGAATCAGATGAAAGGCACTTGCAAAAATTGACAGCTGATGTCAAACATTGTTGAAAGATTAAATGCTTTCCCCATAAGATCACAAATATAACAAAGATGTCTTCTCTTGCTACTTCTATTCAACCTTGGACTGGTGGATAAGCCAGGGCAATTAAGCAAGAAAGAATAATAAAAGAAAGATTTAAAAGGAAGAAGTAAGAGTGCCTCAACTTGCAGATGACATTTTCTTTTTGCATAGAAAATCATAAGGAATCCACATAAAACTATTAAAGCTATTAGATAAGTTTCAGCAGGGTTGCAGGATGCAAGACCAATATAAAAATTAGTTGTGTTTCTATACACTAGTAATGAGCGACCTGAAATAAAATTAAGAAAACAGTTCCACTATTAGTAGCATAAGAACTATAAATGCTTATAAATAAATTTAACAAAAGAATTGCAAGATTTATAGATTGAAAATTATAAAACAACTTTGAATAAAATGTAAGAAGATGTAAATCAATGAACATAAATCAGACATCATGGGCCCATGGATTGGAAAACTAAAATTGTTAAGGTGGCAGCAGTCTTTAAATTGATCTATAGCTACATCTCAGCTCCTATGAAAATCCCAGCTGCCATTTTAAAGTCATTTAGCACTAGTTGGTTTAAGAAACTGACAAGCTGGTCCTAGAGTTAAATGGAAATGCAGGGGACCCAGTATAACCAAAGTAATATTAAAAGGTAGAACATTAGCCAGAGGTTTCACACTTTTAATTTACTACAAAGCTACAATAGTCAAGGATGTGTGGTACTGGTATAAAGATAAACATGTGGATTAATGAAATGGAATACAAAGTCTAAAAATAAGCCCACACACTTCTCATCAATTGAATTTCAACAAGAATGCCAAGACAATTTAATGGGGAAAATAATCTTTTCAACAAATGGTGCATGGCTAATTGAATATCCATATGCAAATAGTGAAATTGGACACAGTACGTCACTACTCATCTTATGTGCGTTAAAGACCTTATGTAAGAGCTAAAACTTCACAACTTTTAGAAGATTGGCATAAATCTTCCTGACCTTGGATTACACAATGGTTTATTAGTTATGATAGTAAAAGTAGAAGAAACAAAAGAAAAATAGATAAATTGGACTTCATTAAAATTAAAAAAAAAAATTGTGCTTCAAAGCGTCCAGTGAAGAAAGAAAAAAATAGAGCTCTCAAAGTGGTAGGAAATATTTGCAAATCACATATATGATAAAGGACTTGTATCTAGGATATACAAAGATGTCCTACTTTTTTTTTCTACATGGGCAGGCACTGGGAATCAAACCTAGGTCTCTGGCATGGCAGGCGAGATCTCTGCCTGCTGAGCCACCGACGCCCACCCAGAAGTCCTATATTTTAATAATAAAAGATACAAAATCCCATTAGAAAATGCAAGAACAATATGGACATTTCACCAAAGAAAATATACAGATGGCCAATAAGCACAGGAAAATTTGTTCAGAATTCTTAGCTTCTTGGGGAATGTAAATCAACACCACAATAGTACCATTTCACAGTCACAAGGATATCTAGAGTAAAAGAGACAAAATAGAAGTTGCTGAGAATTTGGGAAATTGGAATTCTCAAATAGAGCTGATGAGAATGTAAGAATGGGGAGCCATTTTGGAAAATAGTTTAATAATTCCTCATTAAGTTAAACATAGGGTTACCGTATGATCCTATTCCTAGATATAAACCATGAAAATTGAATACATAGGTCCACGCAAAAGTGTATACAGTAATGCTCATAGAAGGTTTATTCATAAGAGCCAAAATGTGGAAACGACCCACGTGGCCATCAAGTGATGAATGGACAAAAATATGAGGTATCTCCTTACAATGGAATAGTCAACCATTGGAAACAAGGTACTAATAATGATACAACATGGATAAACCTTGTAAACAGGTCAGGTGAAAGTAAATACTAAAGGCCACATGTTGTAGAATTCAGTTTATGTGAAATGTCCAGAATGGTCAAACCTATAAACACACTTGGGTTTGCTAAAGCTGTTGGATTGCAATATACCAGAAATGGAATGGTTTCCAAAAAGGGAATTTATTACATCACAAGTTTACAATTCTAGGGCCATAAAAATGTTCAAACTAAGGCATGCAGGGAAAGATACCTTGATGCAAGAAAAGCCTATGTCTGTCATGTGGAAAAGCACATGGCTGGCATCTGTAGGTCCTTATTCTTGGTTCTGTTGCTTCCAGCTCTGATGCCAGTGGTTTCCTCTCTAAGCATCTGTGAGCCTTCACTTAGCTCCTCTGGGATGCAACTCTGGGTTCTGGCTTGCTTATCATCTCATAAGAAGACACACTGGCCACATCTGCTGGGCTCTGTATCACCAAACATCCACGTCTAGGTATCTCTGTCAGTTCTGAAGCAACTGAGTTTTCTCCAAAATGTCTCCCCTTTTAAAGGACCCCAGTAAATTAACCAAGACACACCTTGAATGAGTGGAGACACATCTCCATCTAATCAAACGCCACACCAACAATTGGGTGTGTCATCTCTGTGGAAACACTCCAATCAAAGTTTCCATCCCACAATATTGAATCAGGATTAAAAGAAACAACTTCCTTCACAAGATTGGATCAGGATAAAGAACATGACTGTTCTGGGGTACATAACAGCTTCACACTAGCACAAGACACTAAAGATAGATTCGTGATTGGGGACAGTGGAGATGAGGAAAGTGGGGAATGAGGAGTGACTGTTAATGAGCATAGTGTTTATTTTTGGGATGATGAAATTATTCTAGAATTAGGATGTGGTGATGGTTGCACAATGTCAAGGATGTATTAAAAACACTGAATTGTGTATGCTTTAAAACCGTGAATGTTATATTTATCAATTATATCTCAATAAAAAATGTTTTAGGAAACGAAAACTTACTGGGTACTTCCCATTGCTGTTAGACCCGACTCACCAACAAGGACAAAGGAGTCCTCTTTGAAATCTGTTTTCCACTTCAGCTCCTGCCCCCTTCTCCTCCTCATGGTTTATATTACAGCCAGGCTGGCCTCCTTTTCTGTTTTTCAAATTCATAAAGCTCTTCTTGCCTCAGTTCCTCCCCATTTCCTTTGCCAGGGAATTACTTTCCCAGCTGTTTATATTGCTGGTTCTTTCTCATTATCCTGGCTTCCACTCAGCTCAGAATATCACCTCTTCAGAGGAGTTTTTCTTGAGTACCTTATTTAAGGACCTGCCACTCACTCCTTGCTTGGGTCAGAGACTTACTGAGTGAAAGGGTGCACTTTTAATTTAGTTTCTTATAGTGGGTTTATACTGTCTTGCAGATATTCAGCTTTATTTTTAGTTGGGTTTCTGTTGTCTATTTTTTTTCCTAGGTCACAACAGCATACCCTAAGGTTGCGTAAAGCAACCCATGGGAAAGCAGCACATGTGAGAAAGTTGTTGTGAATAAAAGGAGGGAAGGAACATGGCTACTGTTTGGCTGATAGGTTAGAAGATTAATGTCAAGCTGAGCAATTAGAAGTGCAGAGAAAGCATTAAGAGCATCTCAGCAGAGGCGATTTTTGGGAAGGCAATCTTGTTCATTTAGACGTCCTGATGAGAACTTCAGGTGGAGATATTTAAACAGGTCTTAACCCTTTTTGTCTCTCTTGTGTTTGGACCTCTCAAGGGAGTGGTTAGAATCAGAGATTATGTAAAATTTTAAAAATGAAATATTTGTTGAATTTAAATGAAGTTTAAGTCATTTAGCACAAGTTGGTTTAAGGAACTTTAGTCTTAGTTTTAAGAGACCTACATGGCATTTAAGGTACTTTAAATGATATCTAAGTTATCTAGTTTTGCTTTTTGTTTGTTTTAATGCTAATGTTCTCATATCATAAACATTAAAGTGAGTTACTGCATACCCAGTATTAGCATCTATTCCATAAAACACATTATTTTCTGAAATAATATGATCTCCCTATAAATTTTAAATTCAGCAAGAAAAAGTGCACCTTTAATAATTTCTGTTTAATAATGAACTTTAGTAATATACTGTCCTATTCATTTAACTTGGAATGCTCTCAACTGTGATCTTTCAATTATTTCTAAATAATATGCTCATAAGAATTTTAATTACATGCATTCTTCTTCAAGTCAAGATTTTACTTTAATTGCAACACTGCCTTTCATCTAGCAAATGTAATTTGAATATATTCATTAGAAGAAAAAAGTCTTTCCTTTCTTTTGAAATGAATGTAGGTCAAGTTCAAAGACTTCTCATGATACAATTATTCAAATAGGATTTTTCAATCAAGATACCACATCGGGCTTTTGTCATTGAAGTTATATTCTGTGGATAATTTTGTTTTCTAAGCTGACTTCTGTAAATAAGAGTACCTTATTTCTCTACTTCAGTTCTACAATTTGTAAACATGTCTCTTGGGAAGACTACCCATTATAAGGGTAACTTCCACTAGAGCTAGCATAGTGGGGTTCAAATCCTGGCCCTGCCACATCTTCTCTAGTCTTAAGACTAGTTGAACGCAATGAAGAGGCAGCTGCCAGAATATTTATTTATATGCAGAAGTCCCAGGGTTGGGCCCCGTGAATGGGTTATTTACCTGGGGTGGTAAAGGCAACACAATTGAAAAGAAAGTCTAAATAACAATCAAAAGGGAAGTAAAGTTCATCTCCACAGACGTATTTTTTTTTTCACATGGGCAGGCACTGGGAACCGAACCCAGGTCCTCTGGCATGGCAGGCGAGCATTCTTGCCTACTGAGCCACCGTGGCCCACCCTCCACAGATGTATTTCTGTTTATAGACCCAAGATATGAGAGTAGGCTCCAAATGGCATTAACAGGAGCTTTTGGGAGTCTATCTCCATACAATACAGAGCTCTCACTGAATGCGGACATCTCTGCTTATATGTAGCTCAGTATCTTTGATAATTGACTTAAAGCCATGATCACTTAGATTCCTAGAAAAAATTCACGTGATTAAATAAAAATTTTTCCTCCCTTCCTCTTTCTCTCCCTCTCTTTCTTCTATGCATAACTAAATCTTTTTGGTTAAAAAATGGTAGCTAAGATAGACAGCAGACATTCCCTAATGTTGGGAAAGACAGATACTAAGAAAAAAATAGTACAGTATGATGAATTTTATGAGAGATTAGTTGTATTAAGGAAACATATAGCAGTGGTTCTAGTAACTTTGGATGGCCCTAAGAGAGTCCCCACTAGAAATGAACTTTAAAAAGTGATTTTTCAATAAACCTAAAGCATAAGAAGGAATCCGGTAGGTATAGGGAATGTTGGCTGAGAGAATGTGGGTGTTCCAGAAAGAGGCAGTGGATCAAAACTACCTCCTCATTTTCAGTTATAGAGTTATTCTTTTCAGGAGTTGTCCCCCAGGGATGCCTTTATTCACACATTGACCTCAGTGTAGGATTGTTACCATAGAAATGTAAAGATTCATTACTCAGCCTTGAGTATTGAAATTGACTTTTAAAGTCCATGGCAGAGAGAAGAGCTTTAAGAGCACAAGGTTTTGAGTTGTAAGAGCCATGATGAATTGAGTGTGAAAAGCTAACGTTTATATTATAAATAATAGATTTGAGGAAAAAAAGAAATGGAAAGCCAGATGACCCTATAAAGGGTAAAGTAGATAACAGAGAGAAAGGGTACTGGTTTGGAGATTCTTTTATAATCTTAGTGGACAGGCAACAACAAAAAAGCAGTGGGAAATAGAATATCATATTGAGAGGATAAACCCCTGAGTATTAGTGGGAGTTATATGTAGAGATTTGTATAAGAACAACAAAAAATGTTTCTAGTTTTTGCATTCCTATATTTTTGACAACTTCCAAAAGGCAAGAATTGCTTGTGTTATTTTAAAGATGATCTTAAAAGTACATAAAACAGAAGGAAAGAAGTACTGAATTCAGGAACTGTCAAGAATAGTCTACTGAAAACTAATGCTTTTTTGAGTTTTTATAAAGCCCTTTTAAAAATAAATGTTATTCCACTTAGTTTCCAGGAAACACAAACCTAAATCACTAAATCTAAAAGAACATAGATGTGAATATTTATAATTAGTGAGAAGTTTGGGGAGTAGATTTGCTTCATATTCCTCAGCTATTATTTCTAACTGGTGGAAGAAAGGAAGAATTGGGATGTGAATAGAAAACATATGCATTGGTACTTTCAGATCCAAGGGCAGTCCCCAGAGGCTGAAGATGGAGAAGTGGACCTCAGCTTTGAGGGAGGGGAGCTTTCCCAAAGGACTTGCCAATAACCTGATGCTGTATGTACAAATTATTGTATTGTACAAATTATTCAAATGCAATGAGAGAAATAGCCCATTCTATGTAAAAATGTTTGAAAAGACTCAGAGTACAGGAGTTTGTTGAGAGGTTGCCAACACAGAGGTCAGTTGTAGCATGAGGCTGTTGTAGGCGTGATGAGTATTTTTGGAGCTAGTGGGAACTGATTGGGAGGGGACCACAGGAGCTTGACAGTCTTGCTCAGAGAATTCACAGTATGGTGTTTTGGAGGAAAAAAATATAAATGAGAAAGTGGTATAATTTTGAGTATATATATATAACAGAATGGGCAATTTCTCTCTTCATTTTCTGTTTTAGCATCTCCCTACTCAAAATGTCAGACACATGGATTTCCACTATTAAACACACACACACACACATACACACACACGTAATAATTAGGGTAAAAGTGATGGCATTTTGGGACCTATCCAGAATTTCCTCAAGTAATTCTTTTATATGTACACACACACACACATATATAACATATATGTATATTAGTTTTAGGTATATATATCTACCTAGTTTTAGATATGTATCTAGTTATATATATTAGTTTTATTTATATACCTATCTTGTGTATATATATATTATATATGTACATTAGTTTTAGATGTATATCATCCTCTTTAAGATGGTAAAAAATCTGTGTTTCCTACAAAATGGTGATATCTCAGTATGTCAGAATATGGGTGTTACAAAAGTTTTGAAACCATCCACTCCCATTTATCATGTGTGCATTAGAAAATCCTAGTGTAAATAGTGGAATATTTGAAGGTGATGACCTATATTATTATAAACTTTATTGTTAAAATTATTCTATTATAAATTTGATTTATAATAGACACAGTCTATTACTGGGTAATAGACACAGTAAGCCTCATTAACTGCAATTAGTAAAATAATCATCTTAGTTCCTTAACCAAGATAGGAAAACAATGTTTTTTAGTTTTCAACTCATTAATCCTTGAATGAATTTATTTTTTCTCTCCTTCTTTTATTCAAGAAAAAAATTAAGCATAATCTTAATGGACTTTTCCCCCAAAAGCAAAAGAAGAAAAAGGAGCAAAAGGAAGAGGCAATAATTACTATAACACTACATGCAATATCTAATCTAAAATACCACATTAAAACCTTTTATAACAAGAATATATTTCTTGACCTCAATCTGGCTTTAGTGTTTGCACATATTTAATGTGATGCATTTTTCATTTAACTAACATCCTTTGTGCTTAGAATGTACATATGAGTATGAAACAAGAGATTGAACTTGGAAATAATGAGCTGAAGTTGTGTAAAGGGAGAAAGAGACGGACTGTAGTAATTTCCGAGAACCAAGTATAACAGTAAGCATATGAATAGTTACTGAGGTACTTTAAGCTACATTTATGTAAAAGGACCTGATATGCTGTGATGGCAGCAGCTGTCATGCAACATTTTTCCTGGGCCTCTGAAAAACCATATGCATTCATGCAAATTCAGCACTAGGTTTTAAAAAATAGATATTAAACAAGTTGGTCCATTTGTTTTGAACTTGCCATACATGCATTTAAACTGAGAAGACAGTGGTACATTTTAAGCCACTATGATGCAAGCTCTTTTTTCAATGCTTCTGGTATTTAGAGGCTGGATCCAGCTGTTCACCAGAGTCTGAGTTACTCTGAAGAATCCATTCTTAACAATTGCCTCTATTAAATACTCTGGAGTATGCGTTATTTGATGTCTCTACATTTTAGGAATTATATTCCTGCTGTAGACGAAACCTAAGGGGAATAAGCTAACATTTGGCATAATTTAGAAGTCAGGTCTTATTTAAGCAGGCTTTTGTGTTTCACTTCTTTGCCCTGTGACTTTACATCACTCCCTGAGGTTTGGAGCCCTTTCTCACCTTTGAAGTCTCCTGCCTAAAATGCTATCAAGTGTAAAATGGTCTTCATCCATTAATCTTTATCATCCATCCTTTATCACTCTACCAATGTGGTTTCTTTCCGTCCAGTTTCTCCTCCTACAAGCCATTTTCCATAACTCTATTAGATATCTTTTTTACAATGCAATTTGATTCCAGCTTAAGAAATCATGTTGCCCTCTTGTTAATTTTATAGCATAATTACTACTCCCTCAGGTTCTTAAGACTCTCCATCCAGAGACTTCATTTTAAACACTTGGACTTACATGTCTTAGAATACAGACCTATCCTTTAGCCACTACTTTCCCTGAGGATGCTCAAACAAGAAAAATATCTCTTTTATTTTTTTAAATAAAATAAGGCCTGGTAGAAAGTGCAAGCATTTAGAACTAGATGTACCTGGATTTAATCCTTGTATTTCACTTAAAGCTGCTTAAATTTGGACAAATTATGTAAACTTCCTGCATTTTAGTTTCTTTATTGGTAACTGAGTAATACTTATTTTATAAGACTTTTATAAGCCTTTAGCCACACAGAGTATGTTAGGGATTGGAATCCAGGCCAACAGAAGTAGTTGTGTGATGTGGTGATTGAGGAAAATGTGGGAGGGAGACGGGCCAAGGACAAGATGGTAGTTGTTGAACCACTTCTGAATTCGTTGAACAGGATTTTTTTTTTTTTTTTGATTTTTAATTCTTCTAGCCATTGAACTAAACAAATCAAGTCCCTTCATTCATAAAGTTGGTTGGGGGCACACATGTGAGCAATCTCAAAAAAATCTCATAAATATGAGACGGGCGTTTCTATTTGGGGGTGCAGTGGAGGCATGGCTTCATTGTCTGAAGACAGTGAGACTTCAGCTCAAATGGAAGAATGTGCAGATGTCCAGGCAAATAGGAAATTTCTGAGTATTCTATGAGAAATGTAAGGGTACTTAAAGACAGTGCCTAAGACTCAGATTTCATGATATTCTCAAGGCCAATGTGTCTGTTTACCTTTCTTTATATAACACTTCTGGCACTTACTCTTATATTGGCTGGTAACAAAATGGTACCAGAGAGCCAAGATTTAAACCTAGGTCTGTCTGAACACCACACAAAAGGACTTTTCTCTCAAGCTGTGCTTCTCTGCCTTGTCTCTATTTGTCCCATTCATCCCCCTGCCACTGTCCTATTTTAATCATTCGTCATATTTTTCTTTGTATCTTCCTAGTAGTTCTCTTGCCTTTTTTGCCTTTAGCTTAGTGCATTCCATAAGAGTGCCAGAGTGCTTTTTTCTAAAATAAAAAATGAATAATAAACCTTGTCAAGGGCTAGGCTGCATTGAGCTGCCAAGTATAGAAGGGAGTTGATTACAGCAGTCAAAGTCAAAATAGAGGTTAACAGTGCAACCCTTTAATCAATCACTGTGATGGCATTCACAAGGGGGTAAACTGAGGAAAGTCACTAGCTCCCCGTACCATATTGCTCCAGGGAACATTGCTGCCAGGAGAGGGTCAGAGGGAGCCGCTCAGATGTGGAGTACATCTCTCAGCTGAGGGATCCAGGATTGCAGGGCTACTGTGTTTAGTTGTGTGAATGCACGCGTGGGGGTGGGGAGGTGGAGGGGAGGTGGGGAAGACAGGGTTGGGGAGAAGAGGAGCTAGGAGTGGAAAACTACTGAGTATTGATTTTGAGTACGAGTGGTCAGAGTGGAGAAAGTGTCTTCAAGGCCACCCGTCCTTCCCCTCCTTGCATGACCAGTCAGTGGTCCTAGGCTTGAGTCCTCGACAGTTCTTGGTTGCAGCTCCCTTTGGAGGCTGCAGTGCACCAGCTGTACATGTCTGCATGGGGAGAGCAGCTTCCATGTGAGACCTGCCAAGTGAAACCCTAGTAGTTGCCTAGGGTTGAGCCTGAAAAATCACACAGAGGGTTTTGGGCAGGAGCCAGACTCCTCAGTCTGCCCTCACTGAGGTCAACTGAAAGCTCCCCATGGCCCTCAGGATACAATTCTAACTCTTTGAATTATTAGAATTATTCCATTAGAATGGAATCAAAGCATCTGTCTAAATTGCTACCTTCCAACTATCTAGTCTCATCTTCTGCCACTCATCATCATGCTTGCTAAACCCCTTCCAAGAAAATCACATACCACTACTTTTTAAACAGCAGGTCTCTTAAGCTCTTAATACGTATTAATTCAATAAGTACTATTTGAGCCCCTACTGGGGTCATGAACTGTTTGAAATATCTTAGCATGTTTAGGAAATTAATCATATACAACTTGTTCCCTCACCCTTCAAAGGCAGCTCAGGACTTTCTTTGTCCCATTTTCCTTAAGACAGAACTAGACACCTGCCTTCCCAGTCCCCAGTGCTCCTGGCAGACCCCCTATTGTGCACATTTGAAAAAGTGTATGGTGGTGGTTACATATGTGTCTCCTGCAGACTCCTTGAGGGCAGAGACTGACTGACTGACTTATAATTTAGTGTTTATATCTTTCAGTGGGTCAAGGTAGTAGAAAGGTCATGGGATGATTAATAAATATTAGACTGGGAGATTTGGCCAGTATTAATGGCATTATGGAGGTTGCCAGAAATTTCAAACATGATTGTGAGCTTCACAGGCATAGTGGGAAGGGAGATGGCAATATCGTCGCAGAAATGGTGGGATTTAGTTGAGAAAATAGTCATGGAAAGGATGATGTGTCCTCCACCATATGGTTATCAGTAACATGGTTGGGCTATGAAATTACACTTCGAAACCCAAGCTCTTATCTGCTAGGTTATATTATTTGTTGCTGAGATATGTACTGAAGTCGAGCATCTGTCTGAGGATGGGATCCTAGAGAAAAGTTAGGACAAAGATATTGGAGTTACCTGCAGAGCCACAAGGGTTATAATTGTCAGCTTCTTCAGGCTGCTGAGGTTCTTTAGGTTGATTTCCTCTCGGTTAGTTGAATGTTCTTTGGAATTCTGCTTTGCATTATATATAGGATGCAGTAAGGCTCACATGCCAGTCATCCCCAAGTCCTTATGATGATTTTGTTTGAAAATAATATCTTCTGTTAACTGAATTTTAGTGAACAGACTTGTCTAACTAGAAACAAAATTTGTACTTTGACACTGCCTACACATGGCATTTTCTCCCCCGCTGTCATTGTTTCCTCCTATTTTTGATATACAGGCTTATTTCTCTCTGTGGGAAATTTTCTGAGGGCATGGAGTTTGCATATAGGGCTTTTTTTTTTTTTTATCTTCCCACACTGATCACACCTACCCATACCCATAACTTTGGCCCCAATAAAGATTTTGTACACACATCTAGAAGATACTCAAAAATTGTTGGCCAAATAGAGAAACACAAGCAAACAAAAACAATCACTTATTAGAATAGACAACTGGACTATGTGATTCCTTCTGTTGAAGCCATTAGAAGTGGTCTGTGTGACAGAAAATGCTTTCAATACTTTATTGGGATATTCATTTCTCAAGCACATGCATGCTATAACATTATTATTTATTAGTGCTCTATTAGCAAACTAAAGTGCTGTAAGAAAAAAATCTAAATTTGTTTCTTGCTCATTTAATAGCTCAGGCCTTGTGATTAAGGTTAGTGCAGTGATTGTTTTCTACACATTCACACGTAAGTCCAGGAGAACTTGGCTCTACCAACATCTACAATTTCAAATACTTCCCTGTATATTGCAGTCTCAGCGACTGGAAAGGAAAACACTGGAAAGGGGAAAGAGCATGGAGGACTGTGCATGGGAGTTTCTATGGGTAAGGCTGAAAATTGTGTGCATCACTTTCCTTGCAACAACATAAGTTAGAACTCAGCCATATGGCCACACCTAACTTCATGAGGCTAGGAAATGCCATCTAGCTGGATAGACACATGCCCAACAATTTAATTACAATGGATGAAGGGAAAATTGACTTTCTCTCTAAGGTTGTATAAATTCTATCGATTTATAGCAAGTTCACTAATTGTACCCTCTATTACCCCTAGTCTACTCTTAAGTCCATCTATTGACAGCATAAACATAACTCACATTATTTTTAATCCATGTTGATAATCTCACTTTTATGTACATTTAGACCATTTATATTGAATTTTATTAGTATGTTAGGATAAATGTCTCTTATTTCACATTTTTGTTCTGTTTCTTCTGTTTTTTGCTTCTCTGTTTTCTTTTTTCCAGACTTCTCTGAGTTAGGTGAATATTTTTTGGAATTCTGCTTTGAATTATATACAAAACTTCTGAGTGTATTTTGGTGGTTACTCTATGTATTACATTACATGTATATAACGTTTCACAGTCTACCGGTGTCATCATTTTACCAGTTCAAGTGAAGTATATAATTGTTGCCTCTCTTTATATCACTCTACCTTCCCTTACTTAAAAATTAAAAAAATACTTATAATATCATTTTAAATATTTCCTCTACATATATCTCAATTTGCATCAGACAGTGTTATAATTTTTGCTTCAACTCTCAAGTACAGTTTAGCAAACTAAAGAGTAGAAGAAATCCCATCAAAAGTATCAGTAGTTTTGATTGCCCTGTTCTTGGTTTTTTAGTCTTCTTTTATTGTTTCTATCTGTGGAGAGAACTTCCTTTAGCTGTTGTTTTAGTGTATGCCTGATGTTGACAAATTATTTTAATTGAGGATGTCTTGATTTCTCCTAATCTTATGTATGGAGTTTTCACTGAAGATAGTATTCTGATTTGAGAGTCATTTTCTTTCAGCATTTGGAAAGTATTGTGCCTCTTCTTTCTGCCTCAGTAGTTTCTGATGAGAAATCTTGCTTATTTGAATTGTTTCTTTCCAAGTTTCTTCTCTGACCACTTTCAAGATTTTTCTTTGCCTTTAGTTTTCACATGTTTAATTATCATGTGTCTTGGTTTGTATTTCTTTGGATTTAACCTATTTGAGATTTGCTCAGCTTCCTGAATCTGTCGTTCTATATCTCCTGCCAAATTTGGGAAGATTTCAGCCATTATTTCTCCAGGTATTTTTCCATTTCTATTCTCTTTCTTTTCTCCTTCTAGGATGCAATGATATGAATGTTAGCTCTTCTGTTAAAGTCCCACATTACTGAAGCTTTAAAAAATTTTTTTTCAAGTTTTCACTCTTGTTCAGATTAGATAATAATGATATTGTTGATATTTTCCAGTTTTGTGATTTTTCCTGTGCCCTCTCCATTCTGCTGTTGAACCCATCACTGAGCTTTTTATTTTGGTTATTATATTTTTAAGTTCTATAAATCCCAGTCAATTCCCTTTATTCCATCTATTTCTTTCATTTTACTTTCTATTTTACCTCCTTTTTTTCAGTCAAATTAGTAGATGCTTGTTGAAGCATTTTTATAACGGCTGTTTAAAATTGTTGTCAAAAAATGTATGACAGTTTATCTTACCATTAGCATATGTTGATTGTCCTTTTTTTTTCTTTCAACTTTTGATTTTCCTGGTTCTTACAATAGGGTTTGAAGTCTGGTTGGAAGGGTTTATTCAGTATGTTCTGGGAGGGTTGTCTTCAGCTTTCCATTGGCGTTTACCTTGAGTAGGGCTGGAATTGCCAACAACTTTTCCCACTTTTCCTGGTACATTGGCAAGAGAAGAAATAGGCTTTACCTGGAGGGCTTTTTTTATCTTGTGCCTGTTAGTGATTTAAGGTTGTTGGCTTATGCAGTGTCCCATATGGGGACACATGGAGATGATAAGGAAATGAGGAGACCCGCTGTCATGATGTCACTGTAGTCCAGAGGTCCTTAGGCAGCCCACCTTTTTATTTACACCTTATTTATTTGTCTGTTGTGTTACATCCAGGGTTTTTATTGTACGATTGTGTGTGTTGGGGGGTGGGGTGGGCCGGGAGGAATGAGACTACTTCATCTTGACCTGAAGTGGAAGTTGAGCAAAAAAGATCGGTTTTAAATCTCAAATATTTGGTATCACTCCACAAATATCTTTCTTGCATAATTCATACTAATATCTCCCATGGTTTCTCTGTTTCTGGTTCTTTAAAGTGTAAAGAGAATTTAATAATGTTTGCAGAGTAATTTAAATGCAGAAAATTTCTGATATTTGCAATTTTAAAGTTTCTCTCCCACATTTAACAAATCAAATTTTTTGGCAACTTACCTTTATAGTACATTCAAATGAGCTATAAAGAAAATGACCCTCTTGTCATACTTCTAATTTTTGTGTTACATATTATATATCAGATGTTATTATAATATACATGCACACTTATTTTGTACACATATCCATGAATATGTTACATATGCATATTTAAATTGTACAATTAGAAAAAATTTAATGCTTCTTTATCTTGTATACTAAAATTGTGCTAAATTTAGTATAATTGCTTGGGGAACTTGTAGAAGATACTGTTGGGATCAATTAATTTAGATTCTCTCAGTGGAGCTATGGCTTAGGACTTAATTTTTAAAACTCCCCAGATGATTCTAAAAAAGACCATGATTAAGGATGACTGAAATAAGGGAATGTATTATTAGCAGAAGTGAAATAAAAAGCAACTTATGTTGGAAGGATTCAGCTCAATTTTTGGGTTTAGAGGATCCAGATATGCTCCAGAGTGCGCGTCCTGCTTCGTGAATACCTGGTCTGCTGCAGGCCCCTTTTTTGCTCATCTAAATATTCAAAATGAGGATATAACCTTTCCTAAGTCAAAAGTTTGTGGTTGGGATATTAAATTTGCCTTTTAATGAGTTCAGAATATTTATCTGTTTTTTGTGAATCCTAACCATCTGTGTAAAAGTTTGGCAGTTTCCTCTTTTACAGATGGTTAGAGTCGCCCTCGGAATATCATGTGGTCATAAATAGCAAAAACAGATTTAGAACCTGAGTCCATCTAACTAATGCTTGTACGTTCTTTCACTGCTCATTTATATCAATGATATAATAGCTTTAAAACAAGTGCTTTACAATTTATAAACTACAAGAAAGCCACACATTAGAATTAAACTCTATTTTATAATATTATATCTCATGGTCTTTCAAAGCTATAGCTTCCAAAATTATAATTTAATTCACAAAATACAAGTGACTAGCTCATGTATGGTTACTTTTTTTTTCATTTTCTATGTTAAGTCACTAGACATAAACAAAAATACAGGACTATTTATTAATGAGAATAATTTATCCTCAATATCTGTTACTGAGAAATTAATAATATTTATTAATGAGCATATAATAAATTAATATTTATTAATGAGAATAATTATTATTAATGATTCTCAAAATACTGGTATCTTGCCTAATATAGTTAATTTGCATCTTTAAGGTGAATTCTGGTATCTCTTACCAGAATTCTTAGTCTCAGTGTCTGAAAGAGCAATTTATATGTGCTGTGGATGCTTTGACATTCCAACTCATTATTTACTTTCCCAGAAATGGCAAGAGGCTTTGCCTTGGTTGGTGACTGCTGCCACAGAATAGAATTACCAATGCATTTAGTGAAATGGAGAGCTTGAAGAATTCCCCAGTAGTTGAGAATTATGGTTTCACCATATGTTTTGACTTTTTTATTGGAAATACATTCCCAGAGTACTAGTCAAATCCATGTTTAAATGCAAGTAAAAATTACAGTCTGAAGAAACTTGATATAGGACACTGGATTATCCTTTTTATTTTTAATTAATTGCCTGTTGTTCTTCGGGAATAGAGTAAAATGGGTTGTAAAAATATAGAGAAGAATGTCTTAGAGAACTGCTTCTATGTGATTATAGCTCTCTAATGGAAAAATAGGCAATAATAGCTTTTAGAAAATTATAAGTGTTTAGTTGATATGCTGGTTTGAAAATATAATGCACCTTAGAAAAGCCGTGTTTTAATCCAGATCCAATCTTGTGCAGGTAGCTGTTTCTTTTAATCCTGATTCAATATTATGGCACAGAAACTTTTGATTAGATTATCGCTACAGAGATGTGGCATGCCCAATTGTGGGTGTGACCTTTTGATTAGATGGAGATGTGAGTCCACCCATTTAAGGTGGGCCTTGATAAGTTTACTAGAGTCCTTTAAAAGGAAAACATTTTGAGGAAACCTAAGATCCAGATGCTTGGAGAACAATTGTTTCAGAGCTGGCAGAGCCAACACAAGGCTCAGACATTTGGAGATTCAAGGACCAGTAGATATTACCATGTGCCTTCCCATGAGAAGCTACACAAGCCAGGAACCCAGAGTTGTGACCCAGAGAAACTAAGTGAAGGCCCGCAGAAGCCAAGTGAGGAAACCTCACAGGAAATAGAGGCTAAAAGCAATGAAGCCCAGGAGGAAGGGATCAGCAGGTGCCAGCCATGTGCCTTCCTGGCAGACAGAGGTGTTCTAGATGCATTAGCTGTCCTTGAGTGAAGGTTATCTCTTGTTGATGCCTTAGTTTGGATATTTTCTCAGCCCTAGAACTGTAAACTTGTAACTTATTAAATTCCCTTTTTTAAAATTTTTTTTTACAACTTTAAAAGAAATACATTTTTATTATAAGGATAATCTTACAGCTTTTCCATTAGTTTGGTTTTTTTTTAGTAATTATGGTAATTTATTATTTATCGTCTAGGTACTGTTTTTTTTTAGAAACTTTTTTTATTAATTAAAAAAATAACAAAAGAACATTAAGATATCATTCCATTCTACATATACAATCAGTAATTCTTAATATTATCACATAGTTGCATATTCATCATTTCTTAGAACATTTGCATCGATTTAGAAAAAGAAATAAAAAGACAACAGAAAAAGAAATAAAATGATAATAGAGAAAAAAAGATTATACATACCATACCCCTTACCCCTCGCTT
>PVIY010004823.1:0-99204 GCA_004026745.1 Myrmecophaga tridactyla | reverse complement strand
TAAGAAGAGAGATTAGGATAATATTCACTTCCCAGGGACCCATCATCCAGCTTAAACAATTTTCAGTTCACAGCCTGTCTTGTTTCATTGATATCTCCATCCACTTTCAGTCTCTCCCCAGATTATTTGAAGCAAATCCTTGATATCACAACATTTCATTCATATGTATTTTAGAAGTATATATAAAAGATAAGCATTCTTTTTTAAAAAAAGTAACTACAATACCATTTTCTACTTAAAGGAGGTTCCTTAATATTTAAAAAAATCTTTCAGATTTCCTTTATTGTTTCATAATTTCCTATCCTTTATTTTAATCAGAGCTGAATTATGATCCATACATTGATATTGGTTGAGATGTCTGTTAAGACTCTTTTAAATCCAAAGACCCCTCATTCCCTCATCCCTTTTATTTTCCTTATTTATTGGAGAACCTCTAGAGGTTTATACAATCTGGATTTTTCTCATTGCATGTCTGTGGTATCAGGTTAACAAGTTCCTCCGTTTTCAGTATAGCCTGTAACTTGGTGATTAGGTTCTGAGGCTTGATTCGGGTCAAGTTCAAATTTTGACAAGAAGTCTTCAAGGTATAGTGTACTTCGGTCAGGTGGCACCAAATATCTGGTTGTCTCTCTCTTTGTAATGTGGGCAGCCCTTGACAGACATGGAGTAGGTCCATTATTTCTTGAGGGATTGCAAAATGGTAGAGTCTACTTCTACCACTCTTTCTTCATTTTTAGATGGAATACTTCCATAAGGAGAACCTTCCCCTTGTCAACTATGGGGCACCCCTGAGGTCCACTCCAGCTTCTTAACACCTGAGACCCATTTATTTTAGTGTCAGAGAGGCGTTATTTTACCTAATAGGAGTATCCAGAAACCACTGTGGGAAGTAAAACTGTAGAACACTTTCTCCATAAAGTGGCAGAAAACAGCAGACTAGTTCCTGAGAGTCCTGGCTCTGCCTCTGAGATCTTTGTGACCCAGGGCAAGCCATGCCATTCCTCAGAGCTGCCAGGGTTCAAGGCCCCACCCACACTTCAACCAAAGAAACAGATTTTTCTCTTTCATTTGAACACATAAGGCCATGGCTTTAAAAAAATTGTGTATAAAGGTCTATCACTAAGTTCTCTTTCAGCTAAAACATTTTATGATGGAAAAAATAAATATATAAAATACTGAAATCCATATCAGGGTATTTAGGAATCTGATAACCATGAAGGGCTAAATGTTATCTCTAGGAATGCATTATTTCATTTATTCATCCATTTATTCAATACCTCATTTATTTTTTCATTCTTTAAACAAGTGTTTATGTAAGCCCCAATAAAGGTTCAAGCTTGAGAGTGGTCAGTAACATTTTTGAGGTCTCCTGGCAGTACCATTCTTGAAGCCTCAGCCTGAAGTTCAGAGAGTTGAGGCTGGATGCTGGGATTCTTGGAAATCTTGATTGAGATCATCCATAATAATGATTCCATGTATTTCAGAGCTAAATTTGGAATTTTCCCCATGGAAAATCTCTTTGCTATGTGGGGCCTGCATAAGGGATATTTAACAACATCCCTGAGAGGGAAAAACAATTTAGAAGAACATCTGGACAACTCTCATTAATTGTTTATATGATCATGTTGGTCTCAAATTTTAGAGGAAAAATACAATGTTCCCTTATCCAAACTTCTCCTCCTCCACCCATTCCCATTTTCCTTTCACAGTCATGGCTGATGAGTGGCTACCAGGTCAGAGCATGAACTCTAGTTTTAGAACAGTCCCAGATTTCAAGTAAGAAATGTAGGCTCTGCTTTCTTATTAATTTGCCTTATATTCCACTCTGAGTAAGTGTATTCAGACTGGTTAAAGTTCAGGGGATGAACAGAGGAAAGAAAAAAATAAAATGGAATTCTGAAATCCACAATTTGAATAACACTGGTTTGTGACAGAATAAGCATGAAAATAAAGTTGACTCTGAATCTAAGAGCAAACGGGGAGTTTCCCTTCTTCACAATTTCACCCAGTACTTAATCAGAGAAGGTGCTACTGCTCCCCTAGCTTAATCACTTAATTATGGGAGTTGGGAGCAGTTCCTGGCAGAGATGTTATGAAACAACCTTAAAGAGTAATAGGGAAAACATTGATTTAAAAAAAAAAAAAAGAGCAATGCTCCATTTAGAAAATTCCAAACTGTTCTTGGAGGCCATGAAGTTCTCAGTTTGATTTAATTATCACCAACAAATCCTTATTTATACACTTGATGACTATCTCTTGTCTCCTTTCAACTGTATGTGGTTTAGGTGCCACAGTGACACAGATACAAGAAGCAGTTCCTTGCAGTCTAGTAGGGCAGAAACATTTTATACAACTCATTAAAGATCTACAAATAAAAGCTTTGTAAGGACACAGTAGGAGGAGATTCTAGTTCTAAGGAGAGGCCTGAGGGGCAACTAAATAAAGGAGATGGCACTGAAGCTGAGCATGGAGAATTGGGTAGAGACTGGCAGGGTGGGGACAGTCAGGGCAGAGCATACCCAGACAGTGAGGCAAGGCATGGGGAACAAGCATCCCCACTTGACAGCCATGTCTTCCTTGCAGATCATGTATGTGCCAATGGTAGGGACCATGATGCAACCTGGGGCATAGATAAAGAAAAATGAGATATTTTAAAAAGTTTCCTCATGTGTACCATTTGCATCCTTACTGAACCTGTCAAAATGTCATGTCATCTCAAGCACTGGAAAAATCATGGCTCTTATTCTTTCTTTCTTTCCTTATTTATTTTATCCTGAGTCAATGCATCTGCCTCTCTGTACAGATGCAGCACTGATTTCAGGACTGGTGTCACTTTAGGCTCCCCTGAGAAGTCGCCCACACAGGGAACAGTTGTCCTACTTTTTAGAACTTCCGACTGCCCACCAGCTTCTCCCAGGTAATCGCACAAGACCAGCAGGGCTCTCAATTCTAGATCAAGGCACAGATACAGCTCCTTGCAGCCAGGACTCACCTCCTATCCCAAAAAATACAATCTCCATGAGCCTTCCCAGGAGATGGAGGCCCACCAGGGCGTAGGTAAACACCCACTCCTGGCTAGGCAACACCTCCAACAACTTGAGTCGTGCCTGATAAGTGACCAGAGGAATTAAGCAAGAAATCAGGATATAAGTAATTTTCCCCTATTGGATGAGAAAGGGAAAATTCCTGGCAATGGGAAAGCTTGTGTGGTTCAGACATTGCATCCTTCTCTTCAAGACAACTGCACTCATTTTCTACATGTGCAGAACATTTTATTGTTTATAAAGAAACTTCAAAGACAGGGTCTACAGTAATTATTGTCAAAGGGATTATCAGTAGTCTCATTTTATAGATAAAGAACTGGAGGAGGCTCATTCCTCACTATAAGAAAATTGGTTACTCTCATTGAGCACTTACTATGTACCAAGTCCTGTTCTGAGCGTTTTATATTTAACTCATTCATGTATTTAACTCACTCGACTATAACTGGGGTAAAATTTGTGAGTGAACTATAAAGGGAAAAAGTTTAACAAAAATAAAAGTTGGAACCTGTTTATTTTTCCCTCTCATTCTACATGGGGATAGACACCCTCCTCTTTGGTGAGGAGATCATACATCTAAACCTGCCCCTGTTACTCCAGGATGGCAAGGTAGCAAACCCTGAGCACAAAAGGGTGTTTCCAAGTCTTGTGGAGAGCAGAGGCTCATGGGAAAATAGGACCAAACCTAGGGTCAGCAAACCCCCAGGTTGTGTTCATGTGCTAAAAGTGAGATCTTGGGCTAGTTTTTATACCTCTCTGAGCCTCACCATGTTAAATAGTGCCCCTTCTGCGTAGCACATATTTTTTTTAAAAAAACCAAATGATTATAAAATGTACTCTGAGATCTGTTGCATGTAATACAAATGTAATGAGTTACTAGTGTCCCTTGAAGTTTCTAGCCAGTGGTAACTTTTCTCAAAGTTAATCTTAAATATTTTGATGCAAGAAACTTTAAAAAAAAAAAAAAGTAGGATTTGATAACCAGTCTGTGTACTACCGTACCATTTGGGCACGATTATAGTAAAATAGGCTTGATTTAGAGAATATTTTCAAAATAATAATTACCAAAGTGGTACAATAATTCCTCCCTCTCAGTTTGAGAACAAGTGCAACTTTTTAGATTTTTTTTTCAGATTTGACAGTATTTTCATTTGAAAAAATTGTATCTTGATAAATTGCAAACAATATTGTGTGGTCTTGAAGAGCTTGGATTTAGAGATAAGCAGAACTTACTTCTAATCAGAAGAGATGGATGTGATTGCTGGTCCCACCACTTCTCTGAGAGCTCGGGCGTATGACTGAGCTGCACCAGACCGCCATTCCTCTCATGAGAACTGGGGATAATAATAGTCCTAATCCCAATAGGGTGTTATGAGAATGACATTAAATAATGCAGGTAAAGCATTTAGCATGGTAAATGGCCAAGAAATACTAGCCATGTCTAGATAGAAGAATGCTTCTGAAAATTAGGAAAGGCTGAAATTGATGCTAAATTTCAGGAAAACAGAAAGTTCCAATATCATCTCAGGTCATCTTCGCAGAATGTATCAGTTTTTATGACTGATATAATATCAGCCTTAAATTATATTTTAGAATTGGATACAGCATTGGCTAGTGACCTTTTAAAATACTTAAATAGCAGATTAATTAATAAGAAATAATGGGATAGAAGATAAAGAAAAACATTAAAATGGTGAATTGTGGTGAAAAATTTATTGAAAGATTTATTAATAACAGGGCACTGGCACCTCACTTGAACACATTTTATAAGTTGGTCACACCAGTCCTCTGTTTGCATCCCCAGGACGGCCCCATCTTAAAACTAATCCTACTTGTTTTCATTTCTTAGGCTGCTTAAAGCAAATACCATGAAATGGTTTGGTTTGAACAATAGGAATTTATTCACTCACAGTTAGAGTTCAGGAAAATGTGCAAATCGAGGCATTATGAAGGTGATATTTTCTTCCCCGAAGCCTGACTGCTGGCAATCCTTTCCTCTTTTTCCTCATGGCAAGGCACGTGGTAGCATCTGCTGCTTCTCTCTTCTCTTCTGGATTTTGTTGATTTCAGCTTTTTGCTTACATGGCTTTCTCTTTCTCTCTCTCTTTCTCTCTGTCTGTCTCAATCTCTCTCTCTCTTCCTCTTTATCTCTGTACTCATCCAGTTTATAAAGGATCCAGTAATAAGATTAATACCCATCCTGATTGAGGTGGGTCCTGACTTAACTGAAGTAGCCTCTTCAGAAGGTCCTTCTTAATGTGTTCACACCCACAGAAATGGATTAACGTTAAGATTCTGTTTTTTCTGGGGGTATATAATGGTTCCAAACCACCACACTACTCAACAGCAGATAGATTCTGATGTATTTGCCTTGAACTTATGAGTTTGCTTAGATTTTTTTTTGTTTAAATAGTAAATAAAATTCATCTTCATCAGATACCTTGCTGGAACCATAAACAGTGAAAGTCTTTTAAAATTACAATTCATCAGAGTCATCAATGCCAGGTCTCTGGTTTGTTCTCTGCTATGGAGGTAGCAGAAATAAAAGGAAACGACTGTTTGGAAATACTAAAAAAAACCACTATTTTAGAGCCCTTTATGCCAGTATTGTTGAAACTTTTGTTTGGAGTTATCTGGTAAAAAATAAAACTGCCTCGTAAGCAGTTTTTTTTGTTTCTTCAATATCAAAATCTACTTTAAGGGGCCAAGGTGGTGTCACTTATATTGAGTGTCACAGTAAACATTGTGGAAGGGAATGTCAGGATAAAATGAAACATCAGAGTACCCACTCTCCCTGTGAAGTCACACCTGCAAAGGCCATGCCTCAATGAGAGTTGTCTTTGTCTCCAAAAGGACTCCTCATAGGTGATGCAGGTGCTCATCATCTTTATCTAGAAAAGTTTCTAGATAAAATTCATATTTGACCTTTTGAGATACCAGAAACAACATATTCAAGTGCATACACCATTTACTTTTCCATACCTGACCACAGCTTCCTCCTGTTTTGACTCGTTGGTATCCACAGCCACTGCTCTAAAAGGGAAAAAGACCACCAATTGCTCTGAATTAAATATAAGCCTTTCCAGCCAACCACTTTAGAATCATGAATTGTCTATACAGATTTGCATGTCCTCTGCCAAAGGAATGCTGTACCAAAAGGGCGAATCAAGTGGAAAATGGGACACACTCCACGATTGGGTTGGTATTGCGAATGTAGGAATGTGTGCTGGCACTGATGTTTTACAAAACCAAATCTAATAAGAAGTCCCTGAAATTAATTTCCCCTAAATCCCAGTCCCAAATTTGGAATTGAATGCTAATCCAAAAAGTTATGTTAAATCTCTACTTCCAAAATAATTTCAGAATGACGTGGACATTTCCATATGCCTAATATGGCAGCATCTCCCAAAACCCATCAGAACTGAGCGGACTTGGAATTGTGCACTGAGACCAGGGCTGGCCCTAGAGATACCCAGATAGGACCAGTCACAAGGTCCAGACTTACTTGGCTGACCCCAGGGACTCCGGGTTATCACAAGGAACCCTGTTGCCTCTGCTAAAATAATATTTGCCAGGTCAGGTGATACTTACATATTTATTGGCATTCAGGTTCACTGAAAAATGTTGAGAAGCTGAAAGTTTGGGTTATGATAGTTATGAACAAGGGAAAGTATTTACAATGTCCCTTTTGCCCCAAAATAGATTTTAAACACTATACAACTACAATGGAATGTGTCCATTCATTTCTAAATGGGTTGCCTCCTACCCCCGTGTTTAGGTCATAGCTATTTCTGGACTTGCAAGTGACAAGACCTTCACAGACCAAATTCAGCAGTGTCACCTTTGGAACAAAGTGGCTGGATGTGTTGTGATTTTCCTTTGTTTATTTCATCTTGTTTTGTTTTGCACAGCCCGTATCACTAGACTCCCAATCAAGGTCATTAGATTGATTTCAACCCTATTCGTTTGAAAGAGCAATAAATTCATGCCTGCATCATGATCTCACCCCCCGGAGTAGCGGAATGTGTCTGTGGTGCCCTGTGAAGTCAGCCTCCCAGACGCAAATATTCTATGTGACCCTGAAACCACACCTGGAAGGCCGGGAGATGTCGTCATACCTAGCATGCTCTGACTGCAGCTTTAATGGCAGTGGATTAAGGACAACCTGCAGCCAGAGGTGAAAAGAAAACCACAGTGGCTGGTTTATTATTATTTTTTTAATTGAGGAAGAGCCTGTCATCAAAATAAACTATGTAAATGGAAAAGACTCACCCAAACACCAAGGTGAAATTTCCTAATACTTGATGCCAATTTGTTATCGAGTAGATGGTTAAGAAGACTCAGGTGGGTTTTGATTGTATAGGGCCAGAAAAGATCTTATTACTAGGGCAGAGGTCAGTGATGAGCATTGTGATATGAAGTCATTTTCCTTGTAATGCAGCTCTTTGCAGCGTGCCAGGCCTGAGATCTGGGCGCAGGCAATGTGGCGTGTTTACCTGTGAGCGAAGCTTGGGAAGAAGGGTGGCACATTCCCCTTAAATGGGTACCCCCACTCACACACACAGACACACACACGTCTTCCCTCCAACTTTATTTCCCATGAAGATGTTCATTACATCGGCACGTGTGAGGGGAAAGAAAACCCTTACCATCCTGTAGCCCACCACACGTGCCCTTTAAGCAGCTAATTACAAGAATGTGAAGAGGTACCCTAAAAATGAAGGAGCACCTAAACTAAAGGAAAGAGCAAAGAAAGGGAAACTGCACTATCCTGTGACTCCTGGGGTGAGAACAGCACATTTGAACGTAAAGAAGCTTTGCATTTCTTAAAACTTTACTGTATGTTCCTAGTGTGTCACATCCATAAGCCTATTTAATCCCCACATCAAATTCCGTAGTTAGGGACTATATTTCCATTTTACAGTTGGAGAAACCAAGGCCCAGAGATGTTAAATGACTTATTTGTGGTCACACAGAACCACTGTATCCCACTGTATAATGCAAGTCCTAATGCTCCCACCTACTTCTTTGTAGGAGAATTTATAGAATGACAACTCACTATTCAGCACCAAATGCAGTCTCTACTTAAAGACAAATGAATATGGACATGTCTAGAACACATTTGAGCCTGAGTGTACACATGTACAGCTTGCACACTCACACTGGTCTTCTTGTTACCAAATATTTTGACCTTGTTACAGCCTCTGGCTCTAGTCATGTATTTTTAGCAGGACTCATAATAAAAGAATCTTTTTATTTCAAAATAGCTTCACAGATCAAACTCTGCACAATCTGAAATGCCACTTCTCTGTTTGGTGAGGGTTAAATGGTTGTCTCAGGCCAGTGGTTAGTTCACATTCTATAAATGGCACTTACTCCTTGATCTGACTCACTGTATGTATTACAGCAAAGTCACTTACAGATCAATTTATTTTTAGAATCTTAAAGAACAGATTCTACAGGGAGTGTTTGTTTCTAACCACAAACTAGTGTGAGTGAAAACATATCTCGGTGAGGAACTTTCTCTCCATTTGATCCTTCTGCCTATCCCTCTCTGTTAGTGTAGTCTTTGCATGTCATGTTAGATTGTTTTTCAGTTATTTAAAGAGCAGAAGGCAGAATTTTATACCGACATCTTACATAAACTAGAGGAGTATTGTGGTTGAAAGTGAAAGAGCCTTTTTTATTGTTAAGAAATTGATAAGTCAGAAAAGTATGAGGAATATTAATATTCAGAGAGGGGAGAGAGATTTGCATATCTGTAGTAGAAATTCTCTCTAAGACCAAAATCCCAAGAATATGATAATATGATAAGAACAACAGTGATGATGATGGAGATGAAGAAGATGAAGATGACTGCCACTCCTGGAGATTCCGGATCCATTCATTAAATAAATATGACGTGCTGTCCTCTATAGGTACTCAACCTAAACCAGATATCATTAAATTTCTACAAATAGATAAAGCATTCCTAAATACACAGATCAATATGCAAATTGAACATTGAAGCCAATAAAATGAGTAAACTTCTATACTCCACAGGTCTAATTTCTGTGAATTCTGAAGCTGAAGGAGAAGCAGGCACTTCACTTCTTTTGATTTTCTCTTCCAAGTTTGCGAGTGCACGTGTTGGAGTTCAGTGTCAGAAGTAGGGAAGAACAACTGGGAATTTATGGACGAGTTTCCTGTTTGCATGTGAAGAACCTAATTGCTCTTTGGTTGGCTAAGACCTATTGTGTTTTGATAACAGATATTTAAGGAAAAGTTAATAAATAATAGGTTTGGAAATCTCAAGTTTGTTTACAGTCCAACCAATATTTTTAGATAGTTAAAGTAAAAGGCTTTGTACAAAAAAAAGGTTCTGTCTGGCTCTTTCTTTAAGCCTCTGCTGCTGCCTTACCCCAGCCAATACCCTTGTCATTTTGGTGTCTAAACTGAGTATTGTTTTCAATTTGCATTCTGCTTTTCCTTGTTATGAATACTAACCAACAGAAAACATTGAGTGAAGAGTCTGAGGAATTGATCTCTTGTACCCCACCCAGGGTTTAGTTTGAACTAGTTTGCCTTCATCAGTGAACTGCTCTGAATTTTATTTCTCACCTATAATGGTCTGAGAACCCACTAGCCCTAACTTTCTGGGGTTTTTTGAGATGGGCCAGTGAGGGCAGTAGAGCAGTGGTTATCTAAAATGGGAGCAATAACACCTTATATAATTTATAATGTCATCATGGAAATTTAAAAGATGATGTTTATAAAATGTTTGGCAGAACATGAGGTTATGCTAAATGCTTAGCCACTTTATTCTATCCTGTATCTTAAAATCTTAAAGATTTTAAATCTTAAAAAAAGACAGGCAATCCTGGGCTCACATCCTATTCAAGTCATGTAATATCTCGGAGTTTCAGGTTCCTGCCAGCAAAATAAGCATACTAATACTCATCTCATAGGATTCTTGTGAGGATTTTAAGATACAGGATAGAATAAAGTGGCTAAGCATTTAGCATAACCTCATGTTCTGCCAAACATTTTATAAACATCATCTTTTAAATTTCCATGATGACATTATAAATTATATAAGGTGTTATTGCTCCCATTTTAGAGATGATGAAATGAGGCTTAGGGGAGTTTAAGCAACTGAATCCAAGTTGCAGGGCTAGTAGTGTGGAGCTGGATGGAAGCCCAGTCAGCCCAGTCCAAGGCCATGTGATTGACTGTCAGAAATCTTAATCTTTATGGGTTTTTCTCCCCACGTGGTGAGAGGACAGTGAAAAGTTTGAACTTGATTCCACTTTCTTTAAGACAGCTCCCTGCACCTTCATTCCAGTTTCTTGCCAGACTTTGGTACCTCCAAATGCAAGATCAACCCAGCATGAAAGAGTAAATCTCTTCCGTCTATACTCTCAGTGACTGGTAGATGTGGAAGGAAGGACCAAAAAAAATTTCACTCTACCCTGTGGCTCTCAGAATTGACTTATATAGTCAAAAAGAAGGGAATCCTTGTTAGTGGCTGGAGTTAAAATCCCCAAGTGCAGCCAGCCAAAACCTCATCCAGATGTGAGTGTGTGGTCACTGGTTATGCATTTCTGTTTGCTGAATTCCATACAGCCAAGGCAACTGCCTTGCCTCGCTGAAGATCCACAGGGGAAAAAAGTTATGTGCACTATTATGAAAAAACATGCAAGCAGAGTTCTCCCTCGTTGTCAGGAATGTGTGATACAGCAATGTTTATTCCATGGCCTCCATCCATGGAAAATGTGTCATTAGCCTTCACATGGGGAAGACTGACCCAGGTCTCCCTCAGTGGCTGCTCGTTTTGTTAAAATGACGTAACGCCACAGAGGATAATCTACTTCAATAAAAGCAAGTTTGTGAAATTACAAAAGAATGTGAATTTTAGTGAAATAATTACTGTTAAAAGTTAGACTTTGTCAAACTAAAAACAGTATATAAGATGTCATTAAGTACTGAATCCTCCTTTTTTCCACCTAATTTCTTATATCCTCTGGGAAAAGTTTGTGATAATGGTATCCTAACTGATTATTGTCTCTCTTCCTTAAGGTATATTCGTTTTATTAGTTCATTCTTTGGGGGTGCATTATTCTATTTTAAAAATATATGTTGGCCATTATATGATAATATATCTCATTATCTTTTGTACATTCTTATTGTACATCAAGTGACCTTTGTGATGTATGAGAAATGATGCTTTTTTTCATCTTAAAATAATGACTTCTGGTCAAATGCTCTACTTGGCTTGACCATTCCCTCTAATTGAGTTATTTGTTTATAAAATATATTTGGAATTATTGAAGGAAAGAGTTTGAATTTCAAACTGAAGTTTCCTGGTAGTTTCTTTAATAATAGCACTAGCTGATACTGGTTGAGTACTTACTAGATGAAAGCTTTATTCCCAGATTTACATGTGTTAGCATATCAATTCTCACAGCAATCCTACAAGGTGCATTACTATTATGATTCCCACTTAAAAGTCAGGAAAACTGAGGCATGAGAGATTAAACAAATTAGCCATGACCCCTCAGCTACGAGTGCTGTTTCCAGGATTCAAACCTAGGTAATTTGCCACCAGCATACTCTCTTTATCCCCCTACTCTCCATTGCTACTTCTGACTATAGGATGATGAACCAAATCCATTTAATTGCTTTTAAAGGAGTTTACTTACCTTTAAAGTGAGTGCAAATAGATTATTCTCTTTAGCCAAGGAGAGAAGGAAGAACCCATTGAAGAAGAGGTCTGAAGATGAAGCAAGCATTCGCTCTGTCATGTTCCATTGAAAGACTGGTGGATGGTGCAGAACAGGAGTCAGTCCCCCTGGTGTTCAGAGAGGAACTCTACTGGGGGCTCTTCATCAGATTTGGGGAAGGAGACTGGAAAGGTTTCATTTCCTCTCTGTACCTAAACTTAAGAAATGAAGTGCAAGCAGAATGTAATAAATACAGGAGCTTCTTTTCTCATCTGTTTCTGCTCTCAAGGTTTGCAGTAAGTTGGTCGCCAAATTAAGTGACCAATTGCAAACTTCGATGGTCAAAGTTATTAAAATTTGTAGTTTCCTAAAATTTCTGCTGTCTCCCACCCCTATTCATTCTGCCACGCCCCTGGCAAAAGACCAGGGTCTTCCATAATTAACATGGTAGTCTATATCATCTGTTTTTCCCTATCTTTAACCTGGCTGTTCGTCATTATTCCAAAATTTCCATAACAGTTGCCTTATTATTGTTGGCTTGGAGTTTCTAATAGCCAATATTTGATGGAGAAACATTTAAAATCACCTTGAATTTTCAAGGCAACTTGAACTTCAGTTTTTTTATTGGATAAAATTATATGCTTCAATCATTAATTTAAAGAGTGGCTCAACTCTGGCTACCTGTTGCACTCACTTGGGGAGCTTTAAAAAATTACCAATGCTTGGCATTTACCCCCAGAAAGAAGTTCAATTCATTTGGTCTGGGGTGGAGCCCAGGCATCAGTTACTTTCTTATGTGATGTCATGGTTGAGAAACACTTGTCTAAATTAATCTTTTGGCTTAAATTTGAATACCAAGACCCTAAAGGCCTTGGCTCAGAAATATGTAAAATTCATTTAAATGGCCAATTGTAGTTCCCATGACCTGTCTCTGGGAAGGTGAAAAGGAATTTTTGCTATACAGTTGTAGTCATTCCCAGGCTAAAGGAAAAGAATCAAATTCATAACACTTCGGAAGAAAAATGCAAGGAGGACTGTCCCCCTCCAGCCACATCCTTATAAGAGGGCAAAGCCTTGCTTCAGCTCATCATCAGCCCAACACAAACCAGGGTGATCATCAGAAATCATTTTCATGACAGTACCTGGCACATACTGAGTGCTCAATAAATCAAAATTTGCCTACAGCATAGTACAAAGTGCATGGATTGTTGTGACTGAGTTGAGAAATGAGCCTGGTTCTTCATCTGTAAGATAGATCTGATGATGCCTGCCTTGAAGGATTGTTTCAAATTAATTAAATTTAATTATATAATTTATGTGAAAGCTCCTGATCTACTTACTGTCATGCAGTAGGAACTCTTCTTCCTTCCAAGGATCTGGAAGACTCTTTGCAGTACAGAGGAAGGAATTTCCCTCATTTTAAGTATCAGGAAGGCCCTCCAGTGACTATGATCCTAATAGATGAACTGTCTTTCAGTGATGTTGTGAGGGGTAGCCCTCCTTTCCCTCATCTGTAAGATACTAAAGACAGACAGTGATCCCGGGACTTTTGTGAGCTGCATTTACAGTGCATACAATAAGGCTGCTCAGGTTTCCTGAACTTACTTCTGTTTGTTTACTGAAACCTATTACTGCCAGTGCCGCTATACAGGGCCCAACCATGCCTGCTTATTGTCCGTCTCCTGTCTGGTCACCTCTCATAGCTCTGATCTGACCCAGAAGGCTTAGCAACTGTCAGTCGGCTTTGTGCTCAAAACCTTCCAGAAGATGTTTCAGCACCCAAGGAAAATAAACAGGCCCCTCCAGAACACAGGGGAAATGGGGCAGGAAATCTGCATTTCAAGGGGTAAAGGAGGAGACAAACTTCAGCAGTTTCTGTGTGGGCAGCTGGTGGCAACAACCCAGGGGCGGAGGAAAGAATGAACTCAGAGAACATCACACCCTTTGTAGGGTGGGCCATCACATGGAGAGTGTCAAGAGGCAGCCTTGTGGAGTCAAATAGTGACATCCGAGCAATGAGAGAATGCTGGACAGTATTGCTTTTTATATAATATTCTCTGACCCTTCTAGGAAAGATCTGTTTGACATTTCCTCTTCCAGGTTCATTCATTCATTCATTCATTCATTCAGCAAACTTTGATTAAGTACCTATCATGGACCAGGCTTTATGCTAATAGTTGAGAAGCTGAAATAACAACCCTGAATCATATAGAACAGTCTAGCAGTGAAAACAGATCATTAAATAAACATTAAATATTGATAGATTACCTTCATGAAAAACAAACATTAAAAAACCTTAAGCCAATCTTCCAGTGTTTCTTCTTTCCCGTTTCCCTTTCCGCATCCAATTTAGGATAGTGGTTTAGAGCTCAGGCTCCTAAATCAGGCTACCTGTTTAAATCCTGGGTTTACCACTTATTATCTATATGATCCTGGTGAAATGGTACCTTGACAATTGACATAATAAAATATTACTCACGGTTTGTTGTGGGGTTAAATGAAATAATACATTCAAAGTCTTTAGAGAATTATATAGCACATAGTAAGCACTCAACAAATTCTCGGTTAGTATTGTTAATCCACTGGAGTATGTTAAGAACAAGAGGCTGAGGATGAACATGCAGAGAGAGGCAGGTCCTGTTGGAAAATCCAAGTGACTAATTTATTGCCCCATTCTCTTTCCACCTCTCCCTTGTCCTCCTTCTACCTCCTCCCTTCCCTTGGAGAGTTGTTCTGGAATCATGCACTAGGGTACAGGTCAGCCAAGCTGTTCAGCTGTTGTCAGTTCCTGAACTTTTCTTTCTGGCCTCTATAGACAGAGCTTAGAGGATCTGGAGCAGCCAAGAAGCAACTCCGTGTTCACTGTTGAGCAGGCGACCTGGCAAGAATGGGGTTTCCTTGCTCCAAAAGATAACAGAAGACAGTCAGGGGTTGAACAGTCTGTATAGCTTTCAGAAAACTCCTTGGCCTTCTATGGTTCAGAAGGGCTGTTGAAACAAAGGCCACGACTTTCTTATTCTGCCATGAACTTCGCTTCTTGGGAGTCCCAAGTCTTGCTCTCAAAGCTTTGATTTTCTCTGATTTAGATACTCAGAACTTCTGCTCTGCCTTGTAAAAGGGATTATATCTAATAAGTTGCAAGTATTAATCTTTGTTTATCAGAGACATCATCAATACATAAAGACTTTGCTTCATTGAGTTTCTGTTGTTAGACAGAGAAGGTTTCAGTACTGATTTTGCTTCTGTAAACATAAAACTTTTGACCAGTGAAGGATAAAGGTGCATAGATTTGGAAGGCTGGATTTCTATGACACAAAGCATAAAACTTTAGGATTGGAAGAATCCTGAGAGGTCTCCCAGTCCAATCTTGCCACCCATTGGAAGTTTTCCTCCCAAGCAGCTCTGAGAGGTGGCTGTCCAGCTTCTGCCTGAGTGTTTGGTGATGGCTTTGGCTTACTGGCTTTCCAAGGACCCTGTTTTTGTGATGGTTACTTGGATAGCTTGAGTGTTAGAAAGTTCAACTTCTATAGAGCCTATCCTGTTTTTCTGGGATTTCCACACATAGGACTTAATCCTACTCATTTGAAGTAACCCTAGACCATTTTTTTTCCAACTTCCAAATGATATATCTTGCTTCTCTTGAATTTTCTCCTTTTCATTTCAAGCATCACAATTTGGTAAAGTTTTCTTTATTTGTCATGATTCTCTAGTACTGGCCAATCTATAAAAGTGACAGATTTTGCTTTCTTCTAATACCAGCTCATTAATTACGTATTCCTTATAACAACTTCAAGAACAATCAAAAATCTTCATTTCATTTGGGCATCTCTGATTGAAAGCCTTATTCTCAAATTTGTGTTTTTTTGAAACTCATGAATACTTGAAACCAAGTGCTAAAAAAACATGTGTTTTTCATTTTCACCTGACATATTGCATCTTAAGGCATCATGCTGTGAGTGCTGCAGCTGAAAAAAGTTTGGAAAATATAGCAGTTCAAAACTATAGCAAAATAGGGATATATAGTGAAGGAACATAAGCAATGCAGAAAACCATTTGGTTTATAGCTTCTGGGTTATAATCATTCTGATTAAGTCAGTTACCATATGAAAAGGAGCCTGGTTAAGAGTCTCAAAACATTTGAAATATATTTCAACCATATTTCACTTTGTACCCTGTTAGCTAAGAGAATGACTTTTTGTGCATAGAGGTGGTGCTATGTCTTTAGAGACCTACAGAATTTTTCAACATTTATTTATTAACTATGTCCCTTATATTCTAGGCAGAGTATATGTGGTATCAACACTGTGAGGTGTGTATGAGCATCATTCCCATATTAAAATGAGGAAACTATGCACAAATATTGATACCTTGCCCAAAGTTACAGAGCTGGTAAGTGGTTGGATTGAGGTTAGAACCCACAACACATGGTCTCAACCACCACGCAGTACCATCTGTGGGACTCAAAGATGTGTTGAAAGTTTTCAACTTTGAGCTGCTGTGATGTATTTTGAGCAGGACCATTATTCTTCTCTGTGGTATAGATTTAAACATCTTCTTTAACCTGCTTCCCATGGGAAACCTGGAACCCCCCCTTCCCTCTTTAGTGCCACTTGCAGCCATTTGCAAGTTGCCTTCTCTGTGATGTACAGTAGAAAAATCACTAAAATCAAGCATAAGAAGTCCTGAAGTTATGGTCCAATCTCTGCCAAGTACTATCTGAATGACCCTGGGCAAAGTACTCAATCCCTTTTAGATTCAGCCTTTTCACGTATGAAAAATGCCCACCTCCCAAGATTGTGGTGTAGATTTATTTTTTTGTATGCTCTGCATGGAGGTCAAATTTCATTCTTTTTCCGTGTGACTATCCCATTATTGCAGCACCATTTGTTGAAATTTTTTGGGGGGCGGGGGGAGCTATTCAAGGCTGGGAATCAAAAACGGCAGGCAAGAATTCTACCACTGGACTACCCTTGCACCCTTGTAGGTTTTTTGTTCGACAAATATTGCACATCTTATACAGGACAAGCTCTTGGCAAAGCTTAGGGTATGTATGCATTGGTAGATAAAATAGACTTAGAAGCTGCCTTTGTGGGGCCTGCAGTCAAGTGGGAAGAGCTAGACGAAAACAAGGAAACAAACACATTTATAATTACAAACCAGGATGAGGGTTCTGAAGGAAATGAAAAGCTTGAGCTTTGGAGCATTAAGTAGGTGAGTGCACCTGCTTAGATGAGTTGGCCAACAGAGGTCTCTTGAGGAGATTGTAAGTAAAATATGAGAAGACACTTGCCAAGTGAAGTGTAGGGAGAATTCTAGACCTGGAAATTGTATCTTTCAAGGCCCAAAGCTGAATAACAGGGTTAAATGAAAACATTGTTTTAGAGGGCGCTTGGTAAACCAAAATAGACTAAACAAATGTAAGACATTTCTGTTGCAAATGAAAAATAGCATTGGCCATTTGCAAAGTACAACTCAGACCATGTTCTTCCCATAAGAATCAAGACTAACATTCCAACCTAGTGAAGTTTGTTCCATTTCCACAAGATAACAGCCTTTATCCCCCCACACCAAAATTTTAGGTGCCTGGACTGAACAAACATAATCAGTAATGTTTTCCCTGATTTCCATCATTTACCAAGGAGCAGAACTTCCTCTCTCTCTCACTTTTCCATTTCCTCCACCTCCTGTCTTTGCTGATTGGGCAACACTTTCTAAAAATTTCCTGAAGTTGACTGATGACAGGACATGGATGTCTGAAGTCTGACTGCTTGGCTGGAGCTAGGAGTATAGTTGGAAAAGGAGCAATGAGAGTTCGCCTCAGATTCTTTCCCTCTCTCCTGTTGGTGCCTTGATTTGAGGACAAGTGCTTAATTTTCTTTTTCAAATGTTTTGGTCTTTAAATGTTTGTTTACTATGCATTAGTTTTTTAGGGCTGCTGAAACAAAACACCACAAACTTTTGTTTATGATCTGTCTCCTTCACTTTGACATAGGCACCACGAGCTCAGGGAGTTGTTCACCCGTGTGTCCAGTTGTTAGACTAGTGTCTGTCATATGATGGGTACTCAATGGCTAAATGAATGAATGTTCCAATAAATCAAATTAGAATAATGAGAATTAACACTTCCCTAGCTCTCATCATGTACCAGGCACTACTCCAAGCTCTTTAAATCTATTAATTCATTTAATCCTTATAATAAACTCATGAGGTAGACACAAGTATTAGTCTTTTTTTGCAGAAGAATAAATTAAAGTACAGAGTAATTGAATAATTTGCTTAAGGTCACACACCTAATATGTCCCAGAATTAGGATGCAAACTCAGACTGTCTGGCTCTAGAATCTTTTCTTTTATCTACTATTCTGATATTCTAAAGAACACATTACTATTCCAAAGGAAATATTAGTGATATCAAAACACAAGAGAACCAAAGCTCTTTGAAAGTGAAATTATCTCCTACAAATAAGGAGCTTGATCAGTTTATCCAAAAGATTCAATTGTGTTTGTGTTTGTGTACATATGTGTGTGTGTAAAGAAAAGAAATGTATCGCTTCTCGGCCTTTTGGCTGAGATCAAGTGTAGTATCTGTTCTAATCAGTGTGGTGTCTGATGCGTCCTCTATCCAAGGACAGTGTATTGAATGGATTTTTGGAGTTGGGAGATAGAGATGGAGCTTGCTCCGTCCACTCCATGCATCGACCTGGTATTGCAGTATTTCTAGGAACGGTGCACCAAAAAAAGGAAAAAAAAAAAAAAGAAAGAAAAGAAATGTAGAAAAATTGGCACTAGGAATATTCTCCTGCCTGAACTCTTGAATTATCAGCAGTTACTTCTGCTTTTGCCTACATCTCATACCTCGAAAAATGCTTCAGAGTACATTGAAGAGAAAGTAAAGATGTGTCCTTTCTGTCAGCAAATACCATTTCTACCCTGTCCGGGGTGCCCACAGAATGGTCAAGCCAGACTGGGAGTGCTGAGTCATGAGCCTGGTGACCATTCTTTTGATTTTCTGACCACATTGCATGTGTTCAGCCCTGGAACTGGCAGTGGCAGCAGCGATGGTGGCTGAGGCGGTGGGCAGGAGGTGTGGCTCATGGGAGGGGAGGATTATGAGTGCATGGGCATGGCAGTTTTGTCCAGTGTGCTAAAGACAGAGACAATGGCTCCGCATCCTTCTTTGGGTATCCTTGGTCATGCATCTTCAGATCTGAAAGATAATGATCTAGCCTGTCTCCAGTCTTTGAGCAGCACGAATTCTGTGCTGCCTATAAAATGAGACCAAATCTCTAAATCACTGTTATCTGAAGCCAGAAGTCTGGCTCTTAAATGAAAGAGTGAAAAGAAAATCAATGAGTCTGAAATTTTAGCCTGTCTTCTTGGCTATCAGATAAGATTCCCAGAACAAAAAGTAAAATGAAGGTAATTGATAACAATTTCATGCCTCATCTTTTTTCTCAGATGTTGGCATGCTTTCCAAGTATGTTTGTGGTATTTCCCACCAGAGCCTTGTGAGATGGCAGGGCGTGCTTCCACAGGAACTTCATTTGGGCTTTCATCTGCCCAGTGAGCAACTGAGTGACTAGTTTCTCCTAGTTCCAAAAAAGAGTTAGGCTGTGTTTTTTTATTCTTCTTAATAATTTTCTTCCAAAGCATTACCTATGTCATTTCCATTTCAGACCAGTTGAAACAGAGAAATGCATGCTCATGAATTAAACTGATCTTTTATAATGGGAAGGGCAAAAAGTTGTCCATCCATACATTCCCCATGACATGCTTCGCTTTCTTTCAAGGAACAAGATTTCACTGTATCTGTTATTGCCCCATTTTGACAATATTTATTTTAAAAATTATTACAAGCTACACATTTTGAAACTCCATTTTCACCATACCACTCATCTGCTCAAAAACCTTAGCTGGTCCCCATTTCCTGTTGCTCGAATTCTGTTAGCCTCCCAAGCCCTCCCCTGTGGATCCTGCCTCATTGCCTGAGTGATTAACCTGGTTCTCCTCAATCTAGAGCTTCAGTCCTAGGCCCCAGTGCTACCTGCCCATCTATCTGTTAGCCTTTGCCTTCTTTCCTGAACTTACAGCTCTTGTTCATTTTCCCTTCTAAATTCTTAGAGAAATTTAGTCTGTGTCTCTAAAATCATCCTTTAATTTTAATTTTCATTTATTTTTTTCATGTTTGTACATATTGCCTTTTCAAGGAGCTATAAACAGCTTGAGGGTAGTGCACTATATCAATTAGGATTGCATTTGCTACAAGTAAGACCCCCCACACACACACAAAAAGAGAGAAATTTATTGTTCCCACATAACAAATTGGGAGATGAACAGTTTAGGGCTTCCATCTCAAGGCTGTTATCAAGGAACAAGGCTCTTTCCATCCTCCTACTCTGTTCCACCATGTGTGGCTTTTATTTTCATGATCATAAGATGGCTTTTGTACCTTTAGCCATCATGTCTGCATTGTCAGAACTGGTCACAGACCAGTCCTAATTAATAGGGAAGCTAGGATTTTAAGCATTGCATTTTCTAGCTTCTACATTGGAGGAAGGCAAAGGAGAGGGTTGGAATGAGTATCAAGTGTGCCCACCAAAAGTCTCTACCACAGGACCATTGACATTGCTAACATTTTATTCCACAAGAATAATACACAACTGACTGATTGGTTTTTGTTTGGGTATGTTATTTCTAAATTACAACTTACATTCATTTTTTATCTACTCTTCAATAATAATTTCTCTTCTATTTAAAAGGTGGATCCACAGTTCTGGAGGAGGGGATGGTGGGTTTAGTACTAGTAATTACTAGCATTTATTGGCCACTTACTACCTGCCAGGCATTAGGATAAGTACTTAACATGTACCTAAATCAGTAGGCCAAATTTGGAGGGTATTTCAGTCTCTTTATCATCTTGAAAAGAAGGGTCTGTAGCAGCAGGAAGCTGCAGAAGCAAGAAATTTTAACTGTTTTAAAACCATGCACTTCCCTGTTTAGTCAACAATATTCTTTCTTCACACTTCTGTGTCTTTCTTTCTTTGTTTGTGGTTGCGTATTTTTGGACCTACCTATTTCAATTTTCTACTCTATAGGGTCTTTGTTGTTTTTTTATTCATTCACTCATATCATTTTCTGGGTCCAGCCACATTCCAGAATTGCACGAGCCAGTTGAACTGGTCCTCCCAAACTCTTGGTGGCAAACCTGAGGGTTCCGAATTGCTCCCGAGCCGTGCTGTTGTCATTTGTAGCTCAGACCAGTGAGCCAAGCTTTCTGAAGATATGAACCAAGCATGTCTAGCAACTCATCAATTAAGTATGCCATAGGAATCAAATAATTTCAACAAATAGTTACTGAGCCACAAAATCATAGGATTGGGAACTGGATGAAACCTTAGGGATCATCTGTTCCAATATCCTCTTTTGAAAAAAACTTATACTAGTTTTTTTCTTTTCATATTCTATCTTCTTTTTAATAAGCAAAGACATTCAAATAACACCTCTCATTTGATGAAAGAGGATAACAAAGGGCACAATTACACAACTGTGGCCAGAGCCATGTTAGTGTTGTTTGCTCATACTCTATACTCCTTGGTGGGACCATATCTAAGGTTCTCTGAGGTTGGAGATGAAAGAATGAGAGGAGTAATAGCAATAACTTTCAGCTGTGGAATGTGCTGAGTGCTTTCGTGGGGATTATTAACACCATGTTACTGATGATTTTATCATCTGTTTTTCCTTCTGCTGATCCACTCCTCCTGCATTCCCTGCCTCCGTGAAGGCACCGCAGTCCACTCAGTCGCCTCTTCCCTGTGTAACAGTTGCTTCTGCTATGATAAAATAATTTGTTTATATCATTATTTGTTCACTGTCCTCTCCTCTGGACAGCAGGCCCCATGATGTCAGCTATTTTCCTTGCCTGTTATAGCCTTAATTATTTGTTGAATGAATAAATGACCAAAGTCATCCTAGATTCTTCCTTTTCAATCATAATCTGCAACCTGACAGTCCATGTTCTATATATTTTTATTACCTACTAGTAATATCTCATATTTGTCCCATCCTCCTTTTTTCTACTGTAACTGCTAGGTTCACGTCCTCATCACCCTTTCTCTAGTGTCTTAAATGAACTGTAATATCCAGCCTCAAGATTCTGTAGCTGGACTTGACTCAAATGCAAATTGGATTATGTGATGCATCCCAACATAGGATTTGTCCAGCTTCAATAGTGCCCCACAGCTTCCATGCATTCACTCATTCATCCATTCATTTGATCAAGAAATTATTCTTGAGAGGCTATCATTTGCTAGGTTCTATATGAAGGGGCTTCTATGTAGAGATATTTGATCTCAAGGAGTTTTTATAGACTAGCAAGGAAGATGGCTACTAAACAAGCATAAAATATTAAAAATATAATTATGACTTGCTACTGTTCTCAGTAGGAAGGAAATAAATAGAATACTAAAATGGAAACTAATAAGGAAGGGCAAAGGATGAGGGAGAGACATGATTTAGGTCAATTAGATAGAAGAGGCTTCTCAGAAGAAGTGACATTTCACACGAAACCCCAAGGATGAGTAAGACCTGGCCATGTGCAGATGCAGAGGGAAAAGCAGTCTATATAGAAAAGGCAAAGGAATGAAGACCCTTTGTGGGGAATAGCTTGCATTGTTAAATCTATGAAATGAGAGCTTTGCTACAGATGATAAGCTGAGTCCCCTTCTGGCTCTGTAAGTCATTCAATTAAGAACTTAAATGAAAAATGTTGGATGGTTTACAATTTCCATTTTTGCTATATCACTGTTTTCCTGACAACAATTGATGAATAATTTGACCATGGAAAATTAGGAGATCCTAGGTCTGGAAATGAAAAGGAATTCAGATAGCTCAGTGCTTCAAACCAAATGGTCTTATCAGTTTGTAGCTTGGCATTTTTCTTGGGCACTTTATCTGAATCTTTTAGAATCTTCATTACAAGTTTCATTTAGTCACAGGGACACATCCCTGAGTACACACATCATTTTACAGTGTTGAATTCATTATGCTTCGTGGATGTTTACAAAGGTTACCAAATTTTGGAACTTGTGTATGCTGCATGCAGGGGTTCTTATGAGGTGTATCAACAGAGATAGTAACTAAGAATCTATAATATGCAATAATCACCACAGAATTGATGAAGAAAATCTTGGGTCTAGCCTTCATTCAAATTAATGTTTTAAAGAAAGTGACCAGATATGCATGTGCATTAATGCAGAGCTAGTTGCTAGGAGGTTATATACATTCTTTCTCTCTTAATTTTGAATAAGAGAAAATATACCAATGCAATTGATAATATTTCAACTTCTTTTAATAATGTTACATTCCATGTGGCCTTTAACTATTAGTTCATTGTATATGTGAAAACCTGAGAACCTGAGACTGGGACTCAACAAATGATTTTTGCAGCTCATATAGCAAATCAGAGAACAAAATCTAGACATTCTCTTCTGAAAAAGGTGGTCACATCACGTAAGTATTTTGCATACTCCTTCTCAAATTCCAGAGCAGTGAAATGTCTCTATCTATTCTTTTTACTGCTGATTATTTATGGTATGAGAGGAAAATTCACACATTCACTTCCTTGGAATACATTTTACCTATATTAAATAATAATAGTAATAATTGAATGCATTGAGCTGGGGACATGTGGTGCCCACACTTAGCCCAGTAGCTCTCAGGTCACCATTGTTCCTCTGGACCAATTGGATAATAATGGTTGGTATAATTATTTCAATTTCTCCTGATACTTATGGGGCTTTGAACTCAAATGAGATCTGACAAGTTCCTTGGCCTTAGGCTTATCTTTGTTTGTCCTTTAGCATTTTCTAGAATAAGTCCAGTATGATGGTACAAGCTTGGGTCTCTTCTTAAAACAAATCAGAACACAACAAAATAGAGACCCTTTAAACAAATGTGCTGCACCAAAATGTCAACGTGCATAACTTACCTCTAGACAAGGGATTCAGCATTTTCAGTAGTTTTAATTTTTGTGCTCCGAGAGGTATGAAACAGCAATAGGAGCTTTTGTAGTATTTATGATGTTCCACTTCAACAGTACATTTTCTCTTTCCCAGAAAGGAACATTGAACCATTTATTCAAATTCAGTAAAATGAATCCATATTTCAATTTTTCAGAGTACGTGAGTGAATTTAAAACAAAGCATCTGCCACTGCTTGCTCTTTAGCCTCTCACTGGGACACGAGACATGCGGACTTAACCATGCACTCAAAGGCCACACACAGCCTGAGCACAGGAGCCCTGAAGGAGAACCCAGTTCTCCACCAAGTTGAAATGGGACAGGCAAGAATTTGTATTAAACTAGGTTCTTTTGACACCTAAAAACATTTCAACCCCGAGGCCAGTGGAGTCAAAAATAAATGCCTGTAAATCCTGTCGGAGACCACAGGACCTCACAATTGGTCGTGCTTGTGGTTTTCCATACGCCCACTCCTGCAAAACTTTATGGCACACACACGTACACACGCAAGAATCAGTTGGATATAAAAAACTATTATTCCTTATTATCGTGTGAGGCATATAATCGCCCTGTATTTTGCATTCCTCTCCACTCCGGATAAAACCTGGGCCTCACCATCTGCAGGTCTGGGAAGAATTTGGCTGAAAATATTAACCTCAGTGATTACTCACATCACAGCATTGTAGGCAAGTGAGCATCACCTCCCCTGCCCCGCCCCCCCTCCCCGCCATGGGCACCCTGCACTGTCAGCTTAGCCTCAGACTGAGATGTCCTGGATTATATATCAGGAGCCTAAACCTGTAGACCCTGATTTTCCACCCCAGCTTCTCACACCATAAAAATGTGGCGAGTAGCCTTCACCTAGCTGATATTACCTAGACATTTTCCATTTCTACCCATGATCTCAGTGATAACATCTCTGGGTTATGTTAGACTTTGATCACACCTGGAATCAAAGAATGCAAAAAAACACACTGTGATGGTGGCAAAAGTTTACCAAAAGTCTTTAAAAAGCAGCAGCAACAATGAAGAAATAGCAACTTATTTTATTTTTTTTAAAATATTTTTACTGTAAAGAATATATAAACATTCTTCACATACAAACATTCTTGACATGGTTGCAGTCAATGGCTCACAATTTCATCACATAGTTGTGTATTCATCACTATGATCATTTTTTGAACATTTGCATCCCTCCAGCAAAAGAAATAAAAGAGAAAAAACTCATGCATGATATACCCTTACCTCTCCCTCTCTTTGGCCACTAGTATTTCAATCTACTCAATTTATTTTAACCTTTGTTTCCCCCTATTATTTGTTAAAGAAATAGCAATTTTAGCAACAGCTGCCCCAAACTGCAGTTATTTGGTCGTGCATTTTAACATTAAGATGAAGTATTTTGTTATATTATTCCTATCAAGTGACAAGTTATAATGAAAATTAGATTCAGAAAAATGAACTGAGGAGGGCAATTATGTACTAAATAGTCATCATGAGAAGGAACTGTGGAAGTAGCTTTTATACAGCAAGTTCCAGAATTAGAATAGATTATAAACTATGTGCTGGGCATATGCTGGAAGAAAATTTTGAAATTGGGTGTAGGGGAGAGTGACAGGGCATAATTTTGAAATTGTATGCTCCTGCAAATGCAGAAAACAAATGCTTCTCCCATCTTAAGGTGATGACTCCTGCCTGGTTCCCAGAACGTACTGAGAAAAAATGATTCCCTCACCTTCCCCAGTTCATCAGTCATTGTAGCAGTATAGCTCTGAAAATGAATCTTAATATCTCATTCTGTTTTACTCAGAGCTGCACTGGCAGTGCTTTAAAATCGAGTTCTGTTTTCAAGCACATTTTGCTGTTATCCTGGTTCTAAACTGTTTGCTTTTTCAAATAGCTGAGCAGCGTTATCCTGAGACATCACCCGAAACTATCTCTTCACCTCCTCATCAAACCAGGGACCTCAATGCCATTATTAGAGAAGTCTTGTTCTGGCCTTCAAGAATCTCTTGTGGGAGCTGACCACTTCAGGTTAATGTTAGTTTATATCCCAGGGAGGATTATTTGTCCCAGAAGACTCCCAGAAGACCAGGGCTGTGATAGTAAAATCCTAGAGAAAAATCTGGAAGCTGGGTTGGAAGGGCTGCGACAAACCGGTTCCCATCAGGTGACGCTGAAGGGATCATCTTTGGATTATGGAAGCTGGGGCTAAAGATTCAAAGGGGAAAGCATGGAATCAAGAGGGGGCCTGCTGAAAGTTCATTATTCAGGTGAAGAAGCTGGGATCCAAAGGAGGTCAGTGATTTGCCAAAATTCACAGTCATTTTGTGACAGACCAGAACTTCACATGGGTCTCTGGGCTTCAAAACTGCATCTTTTTACTCTGCCAGCAAGAACTTGCCGTCAGGCAAAGCAAGGGGTGGAGAACTGCAGGCATTTATTCCTGGGGAGCGAGACAAGTGCTTTGGGTTCCCCATTTTCTGGGTACGTTCTTTTTATCCAGAAGATAAGAAGAGGTGAGTTAGACTAAAATAAGAAGATTTTATAGATCCAGTTCTGTGTGAATATTGTTACCTTCCTCGTTCTTATCCCTGGTAGAATATCCGAGTCCTTCAGAACTTCTCTCTGTTTTCTGCTACTTTGACCTCTAGTCCCTATTCCATCATTTTTATGGGTGGATCATGGAAACCAAAAATATGCACACAGCAAACACATCTGCCCTTTGGGTAAAAAGAAAAGCATGTATGTGCATATGTGTGTGTGCTGGTGTGTACGAGTGTGTGCATGTGTGTGTGCTCGTGTGTGTGTGTTCGCGTGTGCATGCCTGCCATGTGACTCAAGTTATGGAGAAACACTGAAATCAATGCATTCTTCCACAAATAGTTGGGTGCAAGATGGCCTTTATTCAACCCAGCAATTGTGCAGGAACCCCCAAATTAGAGTCTTCATTGTTCTTTGTTGTATTTAAGTTCAACACCAACTTTTTTGGGGGGGTGGGGGCTATAAAAAATAAATCTGAAAACAATAAGTCTTGTTCATTGACATAAACTAACTGTCGGTTCCTTGAGCGACCTATGCTGATAAAAACCAGGGAAAAACTATTTAATTTGCAATGTAAAGAATTTTAGCCTGTGGAGATTTTTTTAGTTCAACAGCAGTAAAGGTAGGGACAGCAACCACATAAGCTGTTAAAAATCTGTATCCCCCGCCCTCACCCTTCTCCCAGTCCCAGGAGACATAATTAAAACTCCAGAAAGTGAGAAACTGTTACTAATACTAACATAACTCTATGGTGCAACAGAACCATGCATTTACCAACTGCATTTTACTTCATTTTTAAAAAATAGTTCAAGCTGAACTTTATGTGGCTGTTTCACATACAAAGGCCTTTTTCTGTAAGTGCTTTAATATGATTTGCTAGTTGGCCTACGTACATTTGTTGGGGATCAAACAAGTTGGCCAGCAATGGGACAATGCTTATTGGGGCCACTATGTACACTTCAGATGTGAGCTTCATGTCTTCTGCTGAAAATGGTCTAATTGATTGCTCATATATTAGCCTCACCCCTGTTTTCTGCTAAGAAGGTGAGTCTTCTGTCCGTTTTTGTGTGCAGTCAGAATTGAGATAGGTCCAGATATAAATGTACATATATAATAACCATCATTTTTGTTGAGCTGGATAGAAAAAAAAAGCATGCCTAAACCTTGGCCCAGAGTATGTACAGATGTTATTCAAGATTTGCCAGAAAGAGGGCTGGGGGTGAATTTTAATCCTAATTTTCATGTTGATGTACTACTGGTGAGTGAGGGCTTCCTCCGTTTTTGCAGATACACACATACACACACGTGCACACATACACACTCATGCACACACACACACACACCCTGCCCTGGCTGGCCCCAAAGTTCTGGAAACCTAATGAGGAAGACTGTTTTCTCAAGATTAAAATCTTAATTGTCAGGGTCTAAAGGGTTGCCGCAGTGCCGGGGTTAAGCTTCTGGACCCTATCATTTTTTTCTGTCACTCAATGTAAGTGATAATATAAGTAAGTATATCAAAATATCAGTCATCAGAGTCATAGATCTGCCCCTGAAACCATACATCCTGAGAAATTCTGAAAGCCCTTGCAAATTCCCAAAGGGAAACACAGCTAATTTTAGGGCAAATTCTTCTAAGGGTACTGAAAGGGATGGAGTATATAGGTCACATTTCTAGGTGCCTTTATGTGTTTGGCATCCTCCTCCATTCCAAACTGGCTAGTGTGAAACATTTCATTCTCCCTTCACTGGTAATGCCCACCCCATTCCCACAGTGAGCTTCGGGCATTGCCCTGCCCCCACCCCACCCCACACACCCTCTCTTTAAGTTGAATGGAACTGGGTGGCCTTGGAATGGTTAATTAACTCAGGTGTCTGTGTTTGCTTATCTGTAAAAAGGGGAAAATAGAAGTACCTATGTCAATAGGCTGTTGAGGAACTAAATGAGATAATATGCGTAGTGAGGTCGGAAAGTGCCTGGCATGTAGTAAGAATTCAGGAGATGTCAGATTTGCCATCATCATCATCATCACCACCACCATCACTAATTTGAGCTCGAGGCAAATCTCTACAAGAAATGGCACAGAAAATATTGTGCTGTCTTGGAATAAGTGTATCAGGTGTAGACATGATTCTTGCACAGTCTTGGGAAGGATGATGGCTGATCGTCTTTCTTCAGAGGTTCAAAACCCTCCCTTGAATGTCCTTCCCTCAGGATTTCCAAAATCACTTGAGAGAAAGTGTTTCCAGCAGTATAAATGGAAATTTTAGGTTATTCAGCTGTGAGCCCATTTTTTTGGCCCAGCCTGTATCAATGACATTGATTCTCATTTTTGCAGAAACACAAATCTATGGAAACATGGGTCATTCCTCAGACCCTGATTATTCCAACCAGTGAAACTAGGAAACAAAAGACACCCTATGTGAATGCATTTGGGGGAGGGGAATTCAAGAGATTAAAAAATGGTATTTCAATTTGAAAATCTATTAGTAGATATTACTGATGTTTAGAAAGAAAAAATGATAAAAGCTAGAAGGATTTTACTGCATTTATCTTTATCTAAATTTTTTATCTACTAAAATTAAGAGTACCTGCTGGCTGTCAATGTTAGAACATTTGTTTCCAAAAATTGGTTTGTCTCATGGTCCCATCAATGTCACTTTCTACCACTTTTTTCTAGATTGTTCCTCCTTGTAAGTACTCACCAGTTACAGCTGGCACACAGAACCCTATGACCGTCCATGCTTGTTAGAGCAAAGACACATGGAGAGACCTGACAGAAACCCTTCCACCAGTTCATAGGAAACTCTGTTTTCAAATGGAAGATGTCTGGTGTCATTTTGAAGATAGGAATGCCCAGATTCACGTGCTGCTCCTACCCCAGTTGCTGCTCCTGTTGACTCATATAACTGGATCTTTGTCCAGCCTTCAGATGTGCAAAAAAAAAGTTAAATGTAGAAGGAGTTAAAGCCAGGAAGGGTGGTCAGCTTTAAGAATAATTTTCTCATCTTATCCTATAGACCGTGGGTTCCTTGATATAATACTGTGTTAAACTCCTAATTACCACTGGATGTCCATAAAGGGAGAATTCACTTTCAGACTGAAAACGTGATCTCCCTGGATTCTAACATCAAAACCTGTGTTCATTCTCTTAATGGTGATCTCTGAGAAGTGAAATATCTGATTTGTTCTGGATTTGGGATAGAGCTTGTTGTTGGCATGATATGAAGTCATGCCTAACCAGGATGATTTTTCTGATCCCCAGAATGTAAGCCTGTAGAGCATGTTTTTCAGCATCTGAGTGGACAGGGATGATAAAATATGGAAGAGAGAGACAGAAAATTGAACAGCTTTATGTTATGATTGGTGACTTTTATTTATCTAAATGGTCAGAGGAAGGACTGAACTGGCACATGATCAGTGTTCCTGCGATGCTGATACGTACCAGGGAGTTAGGGACACCTGAAAGTACCTCTTCAATGAGCAATCTTTACAGCATTGTTTTTCTATGGGCAGTTTTTCAGTCCAAAAATTCCAAGACAACCAAGAGGAAGTAAACACATCAGTCACACCTTCTTATGAATGCCCAGTTGCTGTCATCTCCTTAAATATTTAGAAGAAACCATTTGAGGGGATGTATACTTTATCTTTCAAAGCCATCCCCGCTTGCATAGATTCCTGCGTGACTATGTTAACAGTGCAAAAGGCCATCTGCCGAGGGGCTTCAGATCAGGATTATTTCATGTGTTTTGAAGAGAGATAGTGCTGGTTGCCATGATGGCGTTAATCAAGGATAACAGAGAACAAAGCCTTTAAACTTAGAAGAAAGCAATCTTTCAGGGAGAGAAGCATGTTTTTGACGTGGAAACCCAAAGGGCAGGCTTGAAATACCACTAAGAATTTGAACTGTATTCTTTTATGTTCTTTCTTCTTTGTTTATGGGTTGAAATTACTCTTTTACAAGTGAGGGGTTTTTTTTATTGTGCTGCTACATTATTTATTTTCCAATTCCCAATTAACAGCGGTTGTAATTTTTCTAAAAAGTAGCCCCTGTGCAACAACAACGGCATCAATAACAAAACTCTCTGTATCTTGGTTTATTTCTTTGACCCCAAAATACATTAATCTGTAAAAGTTGTTTATAGACTGTGGAAATAACATAAGAGGTAACGTAGGTGATCTGTCAATTGAGCTTCTTGGTAGTGAGAATAAAAAGCTCATTCTTAGTCTCTTAAGCAGGAAAGGGGGGGATTTATTAGAAAGATATTTGGGCTCCTAGAATTAGCCAGAGACTGGAGGTGATCAATTCTAAGTGGCCAAAGGTGAACTGTATTCAAAGTAGGCTGTTGGAATCTCAGTGGTTCTTGGTCACCAGCAAGATTTTCCAAGGAAAGGAAGCCACCAAAACCCCTTCCTTCCTTTTAAGAGAGGAGCTGGCAAAATACAGTGCATGGGTCAAATTCACCTTATTACCTGTTTTTGTATGGCTCAAGGGTTAAGAATGTTTGCTACATTTAAAAATTGGTGAACAAATGAAAAGAAGGTTGATATTTTCTAAGGTGTAAAAAAATCACATGAAACTCAAACTTCAGCATCCATAAATAAAGCTTTATTAGAACATAGCCTCACTCATCCTTTAACATATTATCTATAGCTGCAGAGTTGAGTCGCTGTGGCACAGACCATATGGCCTGCAAAGACAAAACTATTTATTCTCTGGCACTTCACAGAAAAGTTGGACAACCTCTATAACCTAGTGGATGGCACAGAGTAAGGATCATCCTGGAAAGCCCCAGAAATATTCAACACATTGGGAATGAATTTGACTCAGATCAGAAAGGGTAGTTTTGCCTTTTCATTTGAGATTGTTTTTACCATCCTCCCACTAAACTTTAATCTTTTTGAGGAATTGATCATCTGTTAATATTCTTTGTATCTTCTATGGTGCCTAACAAATACAAGGTGATCAGTAATTATTTGATTAATGAAATGAAGCATATATGCATGCATAAAATAAATGGTGTCTTGGAACATATTAAATATCAGAATTATATTACTGTCATGAAGTAATGAGATAATTAATAGGAAATCTTAGGATGGTAAGAAATGTAAAGTGTTACAGAAGACACGCTCTTAATTGAAAACCACCTAAAACATGCTGTCTGATGTCCAGATCACACAGAATGTGCCAAGTCAGTAGACAATTTTCTTTGGCTACTGTTTATGGCTTCTCCTGCCAGTTAAGCTGTACATAGCAATGGTCTCCCGTATTTGCCCCCAAATCTTCTTACGATGGTTGTAATGGTTATATTTGATATTGAAAATGCATGGTCCAATTAAATGCTTCAAAAATTCTGTGCTGGGAAAATAAATAAGTGGGAATAAGTCATATTTCTTAAATACCTTTGCTTTGCTGGGTGCCGACTTGGGCATTTCACAGACACCTAGAAACCCAGATTCTTTGCAGCAGCAATATTTTCTGTTATCCATGATATTTGTAAATTTTATCTACTTGCAACCACTGAATGGGACTGTGGCCCAGCTGATCTGTTCATTTTTGCTGCCTTCATAAGCAGTGTTGATTAAAGTCAGATCAATTGTGTGGTCATTTCCATTTGCACATCATTTAGCTTCCTGAACTGATTGCTTCTGCCAGGCCAAAGTCATGCTACTTCAGTCATGTGGCTCCAGATAATCTCAAGTCCTTCAAGGAGAATGCTAAAACATCAAATGCCAGGCTTCAAAGAATTAACCTAGCACACTTTTTTTTTCCTCGGAAAGTATTGTTAAGATAAGTAGGAAACAAATATTCAAAATAGTTATAATATCATATCAAATACAAGTATAAATATTTGTTAAATGAATCAGAAATTTTTGGACACATATTTCTTAAAAACACAGAAAAGAATCTCACCAATTGTTTTCCAAAGTAAATGTGTATTCACCTATAATGGAAAACACATTTGGTAGCAGATGGTCTTTAGATTCCAAATATAATTATCTTCCTTTTTTTAAGCCTTTTATTTTGAAATACTTTCAAACTTACAGGACAGTTCCAAAAATAATACAAACCTGCACAGAGGACGCCAACATACTCCTACCTATCCCCAACCCCAAGAAAACCCAGATCCACCAAATTTTTTTTATGAGAAGGTAGGTATCTGGGATCTTTTTATTCTTAGAGGTACATACATAAACATTTTTATCAAGTTATTAAATGTCAACTGAGCTGATATATTGATGGGATATCACCAGTATTTGAAAGGCAGAACCAAAGGACAGATTATCTCAGGCCTTGCTCATTAACAAAACTGCAACATTTTGTACATATTAAATGGCAACTAAATTGATATCTTAATCGGGCATTTCCAGCACTTTAAATGAAGAATTGAGGAACAGATTGTCTATTTGTTCACTTTTTTTAAGTTTCTATTACTGCTTAAACACCTTTCCTCATTTGTAATGACAAAGGATATTGACTACTTTTTGGGTTGATTTGCTCCTGCCTTGAGATCAGTCTTTACTGGATAGGCAGTTTTAGCTCTTCCCAGAGTGCAGGTTGAAAATACTTCAGAGGTGGCATGTCTGAGTATGTGAGCTGGTACTGGTTCTTTTTCAGGTTCTTCACCTTATAAAAAGGCAGCCTATATATTCAGTCCTTTGGAATTACTCAGGTTTATTTCTCATTTTGAAAATACAACTTAAGCATTTAATTTAGTTAGCAAATACATTCCCAGCAAGGGTATAGGGCATTTGGGCACATTTGAAAATTGATACTTTTTCCCAAGTATACAATCTAAAGACCATGGCAGCCCCTTAGGTGTATTTTGAGCATTTGTTTTAACTATCACAAATTACTCATTTGATTGCTGGTTTATCACAGAATAAGTTGTACCTGTATCAATGAGAAAGTCCACTAATTTGCTCCTCCCCCTTGTCCTTATCTGAGTTTTTTGGTGGGAAATAGGTATGATGGGGGGAAAATTCTGTCATGGCCCTCAGGAAACCCTAATCAGAGTTTCCTAGTTCAGATCTATGGGCCTTTAATGTTATTTCATTATTACTTTCTTTTGTCTTATTTGTCAATTTGGGACAGTTTTCTTCCAGTGCACTTCCTCCCTGCAGTAAGCACACTGATCTTTATTAGGTTACTCCTTTCTCTTTTCTCTGCTATGCCATCCTCATGTTAGTTCCCAGTAGGACAGCTGCCAGAAGGACAGTCTGTTACTTATCTACTGTTTTTGCTGAGCTTGTTCCTGATTGTTAAGTACCTTGAAAGCAGCATCTATAGAGCATGGCCATGGGCATTCTAAGCCTGCCCTTTAACTTCTGTAATTTATGCTGAATATCCAGGCACTCTAATAAAATTCATATTAATTATTCCAGTGTTCTTTGGAATTTCCAGATCTATATCAGAATACTTATGGTACACTTCAAAGATTCTAAGTAAACAGAAGGATTCTTATTAGGCTCCTTATGTTGTTCAGAAATTTTTGTTTTGGTTCCCTTGTTCTTAAGACCAGCCAAAATTTATATCTTATAGTGCACTAAATGAGCCCATTTCCCAGAGTCATTAGGATCCCAGCTGGGAGAGCTTCAGGGAGAATGTAACTCAGGTCAGCATATACAGAGCCCTGGGGAGCAACTCTCAAAAGTATTCTGCTTCCTGTTTTTTATTGTATCCACCCCCTGTGAGTTTTCTCATGTTTTCTAAAGCCAGAACAATGGGTGAAGGCTTTCCTACCTGGATGATATGCAAAAGGTTTGTCTCCAGTGTGAGTTGTCCCATGTTGCCTCTGGTTAAAACATTACTAATGCCTTTCCCACATAGATGACATTCCTAAGGTTTCTCTCCAGTGTGAGTTCTCTCATATCTTCTCAGGTTAGAACTTTTAGTGAAGGCTTTCCCACATACATGACATTCATGGGGTTTCTCTCCAGTATGAATGTTCTCATGTCGTCTAAGATAAGAAGAATGAATGAAGGCTTTAACACATAGATGACATAGATAAGGTTTCTCTCCAGTGTGAATGCTCTCATGTTCTCTAAAGGCAGAACATTTAGTGAAGGCTTTCCCACAGAGATCACATTCATATGATTTCTCTCCAGTGTGAATTCTCTCATGTACTCTAAGATGAGAACAAAATCCGAACACTTTCCCATATAGATGGCATTTATATTGTTTCTCTCCTGTGTGAGTTCTCTCATGTTGTCTCGGTTTAGCACATCAACTGAAGGCCTTACCACATAGAAGACATTCATAGGGTTTCTCTCCAGGGTGAGTGTTCTCATGTCCTCTAAGGCTAGAATAATGAGTGAAGGCTTTACCACATAGATGACATACATAAGGTTTCTCCCCAGTGTGAATTCTCTCATATTCTCTAAGGTCAGAACATCGAGCGAAGGCTTTCCCACATGGATAACATATACGTGTTTTCTTCCCAATGTGAATTCTCTCATGTTGTCTCCGTTGACAATATTTAGTAAAGGCTTTCCCACAAAGATGATATTCACAGGGTTCTCTCCAATGTGAGTTCCATTGTAATGTGCATGGCCAGAGTTTTGAACCAAGGATTTCTCAGTTAAATGACATCCATATGATTTATTTCTCATGTGAAAATGCTTTCTTGATTAAAAGATGATTGGTCAATGAGGGCTTTTCCAAATAGATTGCTGAAGTAGGGTATTCCTTCTGTGTATTAATACATGCTGAATCACTCTGGGACTGTGAGTACAATATTCTGACAATTCACTACTTATAATGCCATTATTTTGAGTATGAGATATGTCTTTCCTGCAGATATGATGAATGGATAGCATTTCTTGTTTTTAAAAGACTGTTTTCCCTATATGATATCCCATTGAGAGCAGATGACTGATATTCTCCAGCATCACATCTCTGAACAGCTTTCTCTGGGATGTATCCAGCATGGCCCACTCTTCCTGGGTGAATCCCATAACTACATCTTTTTAAGTTCACTAACTCCTGCATTGTCACTGGCTGTATTGTCAACAGCTCAGTTGACAAATGTCTTCCTCTGGGGTGACACTCACAACAAGATAAGCAGCATTTGTATCTGAATCCACATAAACAGCGTATTAAATGTGCTTGGAGATTTACATTTATTTAATCTTCAGCTTAACCATATTGATAGGCATATTTACTGATGAGGCCTTCACCAAATTCTAGTGCTCAGAGGTTCTTTATCGTGCTAGAAAAAGTACCATTTTCGTGGAGGATTTTCCTTTAATGCAGTTGACAGTGTCATCAGTTCTTGACTCAAGAAAGGGCTGATGATGTCCAGGATTTCTCTATCAGCTTGGAAGGCATATGGTGATGGCTGCCAGGTTTCTTTCCTGGGGTACACAACAGTTTCTAAGTGGCAAAGAGGTCATTCACTGTTTTCCTCCAATGTGTATGTGGCCCAAGTACTCCCTTAGCTACAGGTGCCTCCCCTGTGAGTCCATAGGAAGAAAATCCAGAACCACAGTTTTAACATTTTGCCACATTTGCTGTATTTATCTACCTACCTACCTACCTTCTTACCATCTGCCTAATCTACCTACCCTGTCAATCCATTTTCTGAACACCTGAGTCTCGGTTGTTGCAGTTATCCAGTTAAAAAAATTCAACATTGATATAAAGCTTTCAGTCTTTTTTCATAGAAGCAAATAATGTCTTTTTGAGTCTTGTTTCCTCCCTTGTTAGATCCCATCTGGGATCATGTATTACATTTAATTGCCACTGTCTCTTTAGTTGATCTTTTTTATTAATTGTAGAAACATATATATCACAAATTTTATTGTCCCAACCCCTCCCAAGCATACCATTCAGTGGGATTAATTACATCCACAATATTGTGGTACCCTCTCCACCTTCTATTACTAAAACTTTCCCATCTCCCCACACAGAAATCCCATACCCATCAGACATTAATTCCCCATTCCCCCTGCCCCTGCCACCCTGGACTCTAATTTCTGTCTCTATGAACTTGCTTATTCTCTAATACTTACTTTGTGGTCACCATCAGCTTAAATTTAACAACTTAAATCTATAACAATCTTGTTTGCTTTCATACCCACTTAAATTCACTAGGATACAAAAACTATGTCCATACCCCTTCTGTCTCCCCACCTTTATGCATTGTCACAAATGACATGATTATACACTGTGAGTCCAAAATCACTGACTTGTTATTACATTGTGTACATTTGCCTTTCAGATCCTGCATGAAATATAAAGTGGAATTACAGACCAAAAATATGATAGTACTAGTATTTATATATACTCTTGTTATTACCTTCACCAGAGATTTTTATTTCTCCATGCAGCTTTGATCTATTATCTATTGTCCTTTCTTTCAACCTGTGAAACTCTTTTTAGCATCTCTTTTAGGGCTGATCTAGGGTGATAAATTCCGCCAGCTTTGGGAATGTCTTCATCTCTTCCTCATTTTTGAAAGACTGATTTTGCCAGATACAGAATTCTAGGCTGGCAATTTTTTGCTTTCAGCACTTTAAATATATCATCCCACTGCCTTCTTGCCTCTGTGTTTTTTTTGTTTTTGTTTGCCTCCGTGGTTTTTGATGAGAAATCAGCACTTAATTTTATTGAAGGTCACTTGTATGTGACATGTTCCTTCTTTCTTGGGACTTTCAGAATTCTCTATCCTTTGGCATTTGACATTTTGATTATAATATGCCACAATGTGTGAGTGTGTGTTTGTGTTTATCCTGTTTTGAGTTCACTGACTGTCTTAGATATGTATATTCATATCTTTCACTAATATGGGAAATTCTCTGCCATTATTATTTTTGAATATTTTCTCAATTATCTTCTTTTAAAAAGGGAAAATAAATGGTAATTTTAATCACCTTTGGTTATTGGCTGTTGGTGTGTTTGACTGAAGTTTTCTGATATGTTTACTTGGTTCACATAAAGATGGCAAAGGTCCATGGCCTAGAAAAAGCGAAGCACCGTGACCCCTGTCCTTGCAGGTCATTTTCAGGAATTTTGGCTGTGCAAAGTTGGCAGTGGTGGTAAAAGAGAGATCGGGAATATAAAGACTGCACATTCCTGGGGGATATAATTTTGTTTTTATAGTTATTTTTTTTCAATTAGGAGGAAAAGCAGTTTTGCACATATTGGCAAATTAACCTGTAAAACAAATATATATCTTTTAACAAATACACTTTAGCATGTGGCAGGTAAATTTTATTGAAAATCACAGTAGTGACTAGAGGCTAATTTGGAAGAATATTACCATTGCTGTCTTTACCAAATGTTCTAGTTTCCTAGCTGCCGGAATGCAACACACCAGAGACAGATTGGCTTTTAATAAAAGGGGATTTATTTTGTTGGTTCTTCAGAGGAAAGGCAGCTAACTTTCCATTGAGGTTCTTTCTTACGTGGAAGGCACAGGATGGTCTCTGCTGGCCTTCTCTCCAGGCCCCTGGGTTCCAACAACTTTCCCCGGGGTGACTTCTTTCTCCATCTCCAAAGGCCTGGGCTGAGCTGCAAGTGCTGAGATGAGGAATGCCGAGCTGCTTAGGCTGTGCTACGTTGCGATCTCTCATTTAAGCACCAGCCAATTAAGTCAAACGTCACTCATTGCAGCAGACACGCCTCCTAGCTGACTGTAGATGTAATTAGCAACAAATGAGGTTCATTGGCTTATGTCTGTGGCAACAAGACTAGGTATGCTCACCTGGCCAAGTTGACAACTGAATCTAACTAACACACCAAACATGGTGGAGACAATGCTAAAAATAATATAAAAAACTGTATGGACTCTTGGGTAAAGGGCAAATTCCAGGGTATGCATTTTTTAAAAAACCTTTTTATTGCATAATATAACATATATATATACAAAGCAAAGAAAGAAAAAAGCAATAGTTTTCAAAGCGCTCTTCAACAAGTACAGGACAGATCCCAGAGTTTGTCATGGGCTACCATGCCATCATCTGAGATTTTTCCTTCTAGCTGCTCCAGAAACACTGGAGGCTAGAAGAATTTTTTTTCAGTCATTACAATTGACTTTTTTTTTTCTTTTTAGTGAAAAGTAACATATATACAAAAAAATCAGTAAATTTCAAAGCACATTGCAACAATTAGTTGTAGAACAGATTTCAGAGTTTGGTATGGGTTACAATTCTACAATTTTAGGTTTTTACTTCTAGCTGTTCTAAGACACTAGAGACTAAAAGAAATATTATAATGGTTCAGCAATCATACTCATTTGTTAAAACCTACCTTCTCTGTACCACTTCACCATCGACTTTGATCTTTCTCCCACTCTATAGGGGTATTTGGCCAAGTCCATTCTAACTTTTTCATGTTAGAAGGGGCTGTTGATAATATGTGGTGAGGGATGGAACTAGTTGATGTTCTAGAGAGGCTGGGCCCTCTGGGTTTCATGACTTTTCTGATCCAGGGACCCATCTTAGAGTATACATTTTTAAAAGTGGCCTCACCAGCTGTTTTATTAATGTTGTAGCAGCTTATATGTAGCAATATATAGAGTAAGGCCTAAATTAACTTGAAACAGAGGCTTAGAAAAACTTCTGGGGCTTTCTACTTCTGTTTCAGTTTTTCCTGGTCCTCTTTCCTATACCAGATATTCAAAACTAACATGTAACAGAGTTAAGATTTTTGCTTAACTTTCTTTCCCTCTCACCAAAGCTTACTTATTGAAGGTGCTATTTCCATTATTGATTGTGCAGGTGAAATTTGGAGGTGCAGTTGTTTATCCTTTTATCAGAGATACTGTATCTGTCTCTTGTGTTTTCACTATTTCAAACTTTTATAAGTTTACTCTTCTGTGTGGTGTAATAGAGAAAGCACCTAGATGGAGCATATAGGAGCTGAATTCTAATTCTGGCTCTGCACTTTCCGTGTTCTGAGCCCCAGCTTCCCCATTTGTAAACAGGAATAATGCTTGATCTGCTTGCTTTTTGTGTTTGAAAGTAAAAGATATTGATATTATTATGTAAGTTGATAAGATAACCAAATTACGTGAGTAATCTTCTGCTTCCAAAATAATTAATAAACAGGTTTATTTTTAAAGTAAACTTGTAGCAATCCGTATTTCAAAGTTTATACTAAGTTCTCATATCCCATATTTTAAATTAACAACTTTTTCTACTCTCAATATTAGTTACTGCCATTAGAATAGTAGAATAGCATTTCATAATATTAGCTCTTAATGTGAAATCTCATGTTTTCAAACTGATTTAAACCTATAATGAAAGTGTTTTCACATCACAATTTTAGAGAAATTTATTTTAGTAATCTAAACTTTTAATGGTTCTAATAAAAATGTCAGAAACATGAGTATTTATAGAAAGCAGGCATAAATGGGAGAATAATATTAGATAGTCTTCTTGAGATAGCATTATATTGAGACAGGTAGTATAATAGAAATAGGCCAGCTAGAGTGAATTTGAGTTTTGTCTGCTTTACTTTCTTTGAGTCTTAGTTTACCCATCTATAAAATGGGGATACTAATATCTTGCAGTAATATTGTGAGGAATAGAGAAAATGCATGTAAGGTACACTGTGTACAGAAGAAAGGATCAATAAACTGTAGTTACATAACTAATCCCCCTGCGTTTATTGCCTGGAAGTGACCTCACTTAGGCTAGAGTGGCTGTTTCTTACAGGTTGATGGTAATGGATTCATGTGACACTACCTAAAATATGTAACTTCATTGCAGGCTGTCGGTTAAGTACAGGAATCTGACTCAATATAAGGTCACTGGTGCCCAGTTGTCTCTGCACACATACCCAAAAGCAAAAAACTTGGTCATGTTTCTTCTGTCTATGAAAATCTTTTCAGATGAGACTTGGTATGATATTAAGCTCTGTATTCCCAGATATGAATGAAACTAAAATTAGGAAGAAAGCAAGATGGAGAAAATGAGTAACCCATTGTGTTTGATGTGGCAAGGAGTTGGAGTGATTGCCTTGGGTAACTTCCATGTCACATTTTAATATCAAATAGAAAATATTTCTTTCAATCAAAAATGTGAAGACATCACCTTAACAACTCTTATTCTGAAAGAGCTACCATAAATAATTAAGTTATATATAACCAGGTGTGTTCCCTAAACATATGTGAATTTTTTGCCTTTATTTCACCATGAAGGACTTTGGAGTGATCAAACTTTGAGGTGAGGATGATTTTCTTGGGAACAAAGCTAATCCGTCACTTCTCAGTGTGCTGACATGTGTGCTGATATGATGCTGTATGCATTAATTCCAGAAAGACGTGTTCTTAGAATTAATCTGTTCCTGGAGGTGTGGACCCATTTTAAGGAGGCTTTTCAGGAGGCTACTTCCGTTTAAGTGTGACTCACCTCATTCAAGATGAGTCTTAAAACCTCTTACTAGAGTTTTTTATAAATGGAATGGAGAGAGAGAGTGCCAGAGTCACAGAGGCAAGGAGATGAAAGCCTGTGAAGAGAAAGGAATGACTAGAAGACACCATCATATGCCTTGCCATGTAGAAGAAGAGCTAAGGATCACTGGCAGCCACTCTTCAGAAAGAAAGCGTTGCCTTAGTGATACTTTGAATAGGAAATTTTCTCAGCCTCAAAACTGTAAGGTAATAAATTCCCATTTTTCAAACTAAACCATTTCATATCTGCTTCCAGCAATCTAGGAAGCTAAAACAACATGGCATACCCTTTGAGATTTCCAACTTGAAGGTAAGTAGTGTTTTATTGATCCCTACTTATCAAGGATCCAAACTTTCATGATACATTTATTTCTTTTCTTTATAAGTGCTTTTTCTGTGGCAGTCATTTCCTGTGTTACACTTTGGGAAAATATGAGTTTCCCACTCATCCAAGAGAACATAGTAGACAGCCCCTCACATGATTCATCAGTAAGATTCAGAAGTGTTTTTCCATATGAATTATCTGTAAGTGAATCCATAGGCTGGTCAAAAGACTCTTTAGAACCCTGTAAAATTAAATTCAAGTGCAAATTCTGCTCCCCAAAGGACACAGAGAAGTAGTGGTGTGCTCACACTGGCTGCTGGGGGGAAGGAGCCCTGATTTGTAGTGCGGGCTGGTTTCTGTGGTGTGAACACTCCTACCATGGCCCATTTCAAGCCACCAAAACTTTAAAAACCTGCTTGCAAGATTCCTAAATATTTAGCAATTGGCTCTAGCAAAACTGGAATGCGCCAACTCCAGCTCACCACTGACTTTAGGGTGGGTTTTAAAATTTCAAGCACTGACTATCTGAATTTCTTTCAGAATCCAAGACATGTTGATGAAACTGACAGATGCCTATCATTTGAGGTTGAATATGGGAGTATGTGGATTTATTCCATTTGCATACCTTTACTGCATTGTGTAAAGCTGACTTTCATTTCTAGAAGCCAATATACATCATGCCTGTGATGTTTCAGACCCAATAGACCTCTAATGAAAATACTGATTTATACAAATAGAAGATTCTCTTTCTACCCAAACAGTTAAAAATATAAGATGTGCTATAGCACATGTGCCCTCAGCAATTAGGCAAGGCTTAGTGCTTTAAGGCATTGTTGTAACTCATTTTCTCTCCTCTAGTCCCCAGCTTGTTGTAGAGTTTTGCTGACACCACTAGCCAGGGCTTCTAGCTGAGCTGCTCCTACCTATCAGTGGCTGGTGAAGTGATTTGATTCCTTTATGTGTGTAATACAGTAAAGCGCTTTCAGGCTTGCAAATGAAAACTGTTTAAATCAATACATAATGATTTAGTACATATTGTGGCATACTTGTTAATATATTATGCAGCACGAGAGTGCAGCAGCATCACAGGCTAGCAGGCGGCATAGGTAGGAACCCATCAACTCTTTGTTAACGTCTGTACCCTGCAACTGAGATGTGCTGTGACCCTGGGTGATTCATTTGCCTTTACCGTGCTTCATTTTGTAAATTTGCAGAATGGGGGCACCAGTGATTAGGTGACAGATGCTTTGGAGATGTGAGGTGGTATATTCTTCCAAACTGAACAATGACTATCTTTAATATCTCCCACACAACCGAACATCAGTGGGTAGCAAGGCCTGTGGCTGCAAAGTGAGAGGTTCAGAAGTACACGTATAGGTAGTAACAAAAGTCTAAAGGTGGTCGCGAGAATGGTGATTACCAAATTCAAGGGCCAGGTGACCTCTGTAGCTGGGAAGGGGTGGGACTGAGCCTGGGAGGGGCTTACAGGTGAAAATTTAATCCCATTTGTAACATTTTATTTCATAGTGTGAGTGGTGACTACACAGGCTGGCATTGTGTTACTCTTTAAACTTTTTGATTTATCTGAAAAATTACCCCCAAAAGTTTTCAAATAAGGTAAAACCGAAAAGTTTCTGTCATGATAGGTGTGAGTTTAGCATTCATGATGGTGTTGTTACAAATGAATGAAGAGGAGCTTTTGTTTGTATCTTTGTTTTACACAGCAATGTAGTTTGGGGAGCTGGATTCAAACTGGGTTTTGTGGAAAGATTGTAGCAGGGGTAACAGCAGGGCTTTAATTAGTCCCCATCAAAACCAACAGTTCACTAACATATTTTAGAACATTTTAAGCCATAAGAAATTGGGCATATTGAACACTGTTGCTGCTGATTAAGAGGCACAAGAAATCGAGAGATGTGTAAGCATTGTCTAAAATTCAGCTCTGCTGTGCCCCTCTATAGGTTGGTCACCCTAGATAACAATAACCAGCAACATGCTATTTATAAAATCTGGATCATGGATACAAATTTAACTTTTTTTTTTAGTTAGTTCAGCTGAAAATAAAAACAAGGAAAATATTTATGACGATGAGAGCAAAGGAGACTTTTATTGAAATAAGCATTATACCTAAAAAGTTAAATGTCCCATTATTAGTATAGCATTCCTCATCCCAAAGTCAATTCAGTCATTTGATGTTTAGCTTACTGAGTGATATCCACACGGGCAGCATTCTGAGGACCCATCAAAAAGAAATCACTCTCATTTATTAGCACCTAATAAATTCCTCATTTGTTGTAAGAAAGGCAGTATTTGTGGGTGAGGAACAGATGATTCTTACAGCAGTTGATGTATAAATGACCCCAAATCTGGATTCACAGTGTAAAATGGGGAATATCAATGTACTACCAAGCTAATTAGGGGTACATTGGATTGTACCCCTTGGATTGGCACTACAAATACCTCCAACAGTTGTCGCTACAAGCTCCTGGTGGCCTCTCCCAGGAAAAAGTGGCCAAGTAGTGAGTGACCAGGGGAAATTTCCTTAAAAAGCACACCTCTGTTCATTCCACACTTTCATTCATCTTGGGAATTTACAGAGAGAAGCAATTGTCATTTTATTTCGGGGCACCTTATTTGTAAGGTGTTCTTTCCTGATTATAACAAACCAATATTCTGACCTTATACATTTGTAACTAAAAAGGCTTGAACTCCTCTGAGTGTCCTTTTTCTTGAAAAATTTACTGGTAAAGCTAACATAGGAAAACACATGAGACTATTATAGAAAGAAGAAAAGCGGGGAAAAAAGGACTTTTAGAGAGAATTTCAAATGATGGGATACATGATGGGATACATGGAATGTGTCTCTTTTCCATAGAGACACAGTCCCAAGCACATATAATCCCTTTTGAAATCACATCTGTCCCATCTGTAAGACATCAACCCTGACACCCACACATGCCATACTTAAACAAAGGCCTCAAGTGGATGGTGGATGTAGTTGTAAAACAATTCCCCATGTCACGTATTGGAGAAGTAGGTGACCAGTTCAGAGTTCCAACTGTGTCTCTCTGGACCACTGTTTTCCAAATGCAAGCTGTCCTGCCCGGAGAAATTCAGTGGCCCTTGTGAACTCTCTCTCTCATGGCATCAGTGCTGACTTGATCCACATGCCCTCTGTCCTCTACAATTCTACTCCTCACTGGCCTCCACCCAACACTTGGGGGAAAAAAAAAACCTAGATACACAGTAAAATACATCTCTCCAAATCTTTCCATTCTAGTCATTGTGTCTCTTTTGTAAAATAGCGAACCAATCAGCTATCCTAAGCTAGTTGCTTAGATATATACAGCCGTGGCTCATTAGAGTGCCTTCATAAACTCATTCATAGAAATATCCTGAAGGATGTTTTTATTGCTTTATTGTGTGTATAAATCTTTTTGTCTGCACACAGAGAACACGGATTGGACAAAATAATGAACTGCTGGTATCATTTCAGGTCTGCTCACTGAGCAGGCACATTATAGTCTATCTTAGGTTACTCTTCTGTAAAAAATATATGTGTGGCCATGACCATCATGCATTCCACACCTTTGTGCTCCTTAATGCAGAGCAAGCAGTATAAACAAATGCATTGATAAGGTTGGGGCATGAATTGTACATCAGGGATACCTATGGCTCCCGACAAATGATAGGATAAGATTTTAATTGCTTTTTTGGAGCCATTTCCCCCAACATTCCTAGACTTTTGTTTTCCAAAGAAGAAGGGTAAAATGTCCAAAGCCAAAGAGTAAAATTATTCGGTTTTTGGCCAGCTGTCTGGTTTTAGGCAACCAAAAAGAAACAGAATTTTGGTCAAAGCATTGGCTGGTATCTACCTCTGCCTGTGAACTGGTTTCTTGAGTGAGTGTTTTGTTTTAAAGGCCTTGTTAGATTGACTTTTATTTGGGATTTCACATGGTAAAGATGCTTAATGTGGTAGAAGAGGCAAGAGTTTCCATTCTGTACATATGGCAGTTATCTTCACTGTAAGAGAAGTTAGTCCTTACTAACTTCTAACTAACTAGCTTCACCAGGGAGCTCGGGCATCACTGAGCCAGCAAAACATGTCTGCATTCATGCACACAGAAATGAAATAGACACTATCAAACAGACAGCTCTCTAAGTGAGCTGCGTGGCCCACCAGCAGCAGTTCATGGCATTCCCAGGAGGACGCAGCCTAGCTTTCTCAGACTCTGAGCTGATTAAAGCAAGGGGTGATGGTAAGGCCATGTTGAGTCTCCAGTTTGGGGAGGGGGATAAGGAAAGAGCTAACAGCTGCTGCACAACTGGAGAAAAACATGAGTAGAGATAGCAGCCTCCTGTTGTCAGGGAAAAAAAAAAAAACAGCACAGAGATATGCTATGCACTATTTGCACTGAATGAATGCTTTCGCAATAGTCCCTCAATTGGCTCAGTCTCTTATCTTTAAATCATTGCACTAAATATAGTATATATGTCTTAATTTACAATAAGTCTTCATGTTGAATGATCCCCAATATGAGAATGAACATTTTATTTGGTCTTCTGCCTCAGAACACTGACCCACTGACTCATTTCTTTCACAAATGTGGAAGGGAATCAATGTTTTAAACAACCTACTCAATAAGTGTATTGGGCGGATGGAATTTTTCCTGTTTATTAGGCACGCATGAGTAGAGCTTTTGCAGGCGATTATTTAGGATCTGGAAAGTCCCCCTCAGCAGCTGGAATTGGTTCCTGTGGCATTTCAGAAGATGGAAATGGTGTTCAGAGTTAAATGTCTGATAGGATGTTGGATGTTTGAAGCAAGAGAGGGTAAAGCAAACTTCAAAAGAGGTAACAAGGCACTTTTCCACTGATGAGGAAGTTTAAGGTGCCAGCTGCAGAATACTCTTCCTAAACCCATTTCAGAAGCTTTTTGATCCTTCTTTCATTGTGCTCTAACACTGTTCTGTAGCCAGATATGTCTTGCATACAGAGTCCAAAGACCTTGAGAAACATTTTATTGTTAATCCTCATGGTATCCTTTGGCAGAAAATGCTGAAGACCAAATTACATAAATACACATCCCTTTGTGACAATATATTTTGCAATTATTTTTAGTTTTTAAACTGCCTTCTAATTTAAACATGCAAGGAATCTGTTAGTGTGGATTAGATTAAGTTGAATTACATTTCTGTATGATTTTGATATCTCTAAGGAGCAATGAGTATGAAATACAGTGATTCAAGATGGCAAACCAAAGCATATACTTAACTCCTCTCTTTACGAAGATCCCCTTGAAATAAGAGAACAAAGATATTTTTAAAAGAATTGAAACTATAATAGCACAAGGGAATGATAAAGGCTACCACGATTGGGGTCAGAAATTTTGAGAAATCTCTAGAAGATATGATCAGAACAGAGGAGGAAAAGTAGAGGAAACTGCTGCCCATGACACCAGGAGCAAATGTTTGCTTCCCCAGGCCCCTTAGCCCTGCTCCTAATTCCAACAAACAATTGCAAAGAGCAGGAATGGCCTTGGCACAAAAATGCATGAAAAAGTGTGTGCAAATGAATTGAGATTATTTGGGGTTCTCCCTCTCCTATGCACACGGTGTTCTTGTCCTTCTGACAATGCAAGAAATCTTTCATGGATAGAATAACATAGCTATTATAATTTATATCTTATCTATAAAAATAAAGATAAAATTTTATTGTATTTTAGAGGGAGAAAAAAAAAGAATGGGGATCAAAAATGGCCGTAAATATCTCATCTGCCACACTAGTTGCTAAAAAACAAACAATTGTGCTAAGAAACAGATAATTGTACTAAAAAAAAAAAGCCCCAAGAGAAAATGATTTTGAACCTGCAATTCTATATTCTATTGGGTATACAATTCTGTACCCAAACTATCATTTATTCCTTCAACAATTTTTTGAGCACCACCTATGTGTTAGGCATTCTAATATTCACAGGGGATGCAGTGGTGAGCAAAAACTGAGTTAGTGCTTGCTGTCTTGGAGCTGATACTCTAGCCAGGGAGGAAAATATAAATACATATTCATTCAGAGAAATGCATAGTTAAAAACAGAGATATGTTCTACCATCCACACTGCCCCTGCTACCTTACAGATAAAATAGCATCTTATTAAAGCCTGACAAAGCCTGAAGTAAAGAAGTATGGTCAACTTTGTTTAATTTAATGTTTCCTAAACTTATTTCAATATAGAATTATGTCCCCTGGCTCTCCCCTCATTTTCCTACTTCTTTTTCTCCCCACCCTCCTCCTCCTCTACTTCTTCCTCTTTTCTTCTTTCCATTCTTTTTTCCCCTCTTATTCTTACCCTTACATCATTATTATTACATTACTTGTTCAATGGGACTAGGATTCCCCAACACACTTTGGGAAATGCTGAGCTCCAGAGGAAAAAGCCATCCTCCTTGGCACTGCCAGCAAGGCTCTTTGCAGTCTGACAGCAGCTACTTTCCCCCTTTTCTCTCCCCCAAATCTTGCCTTTAGCTGTTCTGTATTGCTTGACTCTCCCTTAACCTGCCAACCCTTTGGTAGCTCCTTGTCTGCCTTCTCAGCCTGAATGCCTTTCAGTAGTCAGGCACCAAAAACCTATTGAGGTTCTGCTCTGTGTTGATCTGGATGGTGGAGGCAGGGAAAGTGGCGTGGGAGATGAGAAAATATGGCCTTTATTTCAAGGATCATATTTTCTCCTTTTTCTGGAATTTTTCTCCCTGCCCTCCACAACTCAGATCAGATGTCCTCTCCTTAGTGAAGCCTTCTTTAATTACCTCCTTCCTCCTGCACCCCCCATCCTGTTGGCCCTTCCCTTTCCACGTCTCACTCTGCTCCCATAGCATTTAGAGTAGCATTTACTATATCGTAATTGTGTATGACTTATACTCATCCCTCTTGCTGGATATTCATTGTTCTTGATTTAATGTACCGAATGGCGACAAAGATTTTCTCACAGATATTTTCTTTTTCCCATTCTCTTCACCCTCTCCCCATCAAACTTAGTCTCCATGTCATTATAAGCTGCTTCTTTCTCTTTCTGCATAAAAGCAAAACCTTCTTAACTCGCCATCTCTTTTCTCTAGGGCATTTGCATTGTGCTATCATAATTTACTTGCTGGTTTATAAACACTATACTGCATAAACAAATCAAAAACCAAAATTCCTTGTCTTTATTGGAACAGTCAGAGTGTAGTTAAGCTTTGGTACCTTCTGAATTGTATTTTTCTCTCAAGCAAGCAACAATTGATTGGTTTTTCAGCTTCATTGTTACTCTTTCTAGCTTTGACATACTCGAAATTAAGTTGCCGTGTAGCGGGGATACTGCTTGCATTGCATTTAAAAGTTTGAAATCTAATACATTATTTTTAAAGAGGAAGATGACAAAGATTTGATATGAAAGTTGCAGACAAATTATAAATGTTACGAATGACAACTGGCTTTTCCTGTAACAATAGGCAAGCACGCCAGCTGTGAAGGAAACTGACATGCTGTACTGGGGCAGAAACATCATGTAATAGGGAAACACAGTCCTTTGTTTAGATCCGTTTCCTATTAGTGCATTCCATATTTGGTCTGTGCATGCCGGCCCCCGGGGACGAGTTGGTTGCCCCTAAGTGAACAGCAGAAAAATATGCCGCTCGTCCAGCTGTACAGACCTCCTGACCATCCAGAGAAGGCTGTAAATTCACTACAAGAGGAGACAGAAGGGAGCCAGCAGAAGAAAAGCTGGGTCACTCCTCTGACTCTCTAAGGAATTGAAATGGAATCTTATTGCTGGCGGTCAGAGCCAACCTTGATCTCAAAGGTGAGAAAAAAAAAACCGATGTGGTTTGGACAAGATATGCAAGGGGCCTGGGCTTTTAGGAACAGAGACCTCCTCAGTACTTCAACAGCTCTAACAGTAAGTGACTCCACCAGGTGGCTTCACCGCAGCTCAGAATTTTACGCTCCAGCGAGGAGTCCCAATGGCAGTGTGGGCTAAGTGCACTTTCGCTTGCCTCGGCAGGAAGTGGCCGTGGTTAAACTTGGCCAGCTCCAACTTGTGCAGCTCAGGGCTGTTGATTTTTTCACTCCCCGCAGTAAGTCTTCGGGGGCCAAACCATAAAGCTGGCTTGTCGTCTCTCTCTGAGATGTTTGATTTAAGTGCTTACCTGCAAATGATACCATGCGCCCTCCTCCCCCGCCCCCCACCACAGGCTTTGTAGGGATGACTCGATGAGCTGAAGGGTGAGATGCCGTGAGACGTGTGAGAAGTGAACCTTCTGCCCCCAGAAAGTCTCTGTTTCTCTCAGGTAGGATACTGAGGGCAAAAGGGAGCACTGGATTTATGAATCAGCCATTGTCTGCCCATTGTGTTTGCCTACTGGGTTTACTATTTAAGACTTAGTGAATACTGCGGAGAAAGAAATGTATGAGAACATCTAGGTGAAAGATCAAAACACCCCTATACTAAAACCCATGTCTTACCTGTGTCTAAGATGGAAGATAGGATGTTACTTGGAGGAGCACCTCTCCCCGTCTGTATGAGACCCACGGAGTCTCTAAAACAAGATGGGACATCAATCTCTGGTCTGAGAATCTGCTTTTCTGTTTCCCAGTTGAAACCATCTCCAGTTTCTAGGCTGAAAGCCTACACTCATATGGTGATACTATTTCATTCCCCATCCATTTCAGGCATTTATTTTTCTTCTAAGAATTTAATGATTCTAATCTTTTAATGTATAATATATTATATTCATTTATTCTACCCTCTTCTCACATTTGTTCAAAACAAATAACAAATGTGTTCTACTATTCCTTGCCTCGTGGTCTTTCTTGTGCTTTAATACTACTGCTATTTTACTGAATGTGGGCTTGGTGATTTCTATACCTTCCCCTGTGCAAGCTAAATTATTTTGGAGTGCTTCTCAAACTCAGCAAGGAGGAGAACTGCCTGGAAGGCAATTACACAGATTCCTGGGCCCCAACCTCAGGGATTTTGATTCTCTGTTTCTGGGTTGGTGCCCAAGAATTTACATTTCTAACAAGTTCCCAGGTGATGCTGAAGCTTCTGGTCCTAGGTGCTCGATTAAGTGTTGTATATTGTCCTTAGAAATCCACCATACAGAATTTTTCTGCTTGCTTACTTTTTTCTTTTAAGCGGTATCAAGTTAGTCATGGAAAAGCAAGCTGAACCAACCATCTTGTTGATAGAGGTAGAATTAGAATGTATCAGACCAGTGAGCACTGAGCTAATAATTCAGTCCCGTCAAGTAAGATTTAATATTTCAGATTACAAATCTTTTCCAGTTTCTGTTCCATATAGGACTTTGAAAATTGTGTTCGTCCATGGAAAAATTTAAAAAAACATATTACCAATCATTTTTTTCTTCCCTCCCTTCCTCCCACCCTCCTTTCTTTTCTTTTTTTCTTTTTTAACCTCTCTCCCTCCCTGCCTCCAAAGAGGACAGTTTAAGTAAATGGACCCACTCCATCCTGGTTCCCACGTTCCTAGAGCCAGAGTAGCAGTTGGAAGGGAAGACGCAATGCCTACATCTTTAACATTCTCAAATGTGATAATTGGTGATTTTCCTGAGGTTTGCCGCAGAAGACTATTTCATTATGCAGTTTATTTTTATATTCTGAAGATTCTCTAAGAGTCCTAAAAGATTAGGAACAGAATTCTCCTAGTGTGCATTAATGCTTTCCCATAACAAAATGGACAGCCCTGTTAAAAAGAAATTGTCAAGTGTGGGGAGGGGGGCAGGAATTAATACCATGGGAGAGCAAATAGGAAAGGGAAAGGGAGTTTTAGAGATAATATATTTTCCCCAGAAGTCCAAGAACATGCACAAATAAATAATGAAGGTTCTGAAAGAAAGACAGACCTGGCTAAGTGTTGTGTCAGGGAAGTCTGTGACCACAGGCTATTAACTAGTGCTGTGTTCTTTCTTGGCCGTCATGACTTAAAACCACAGTGACAGTGTGGTAGCTGTGACCAAGTGGTAACCTCACTTTTGCCCAAAAGGCTCACAAGACAAAAGTAGGGAAAGATCAGAGAGCATGTTCGGGGAAGGAGGCTATCTCAATTTCCTGTGCAGGCTTCATGAAATACCTATCTCGATTTCTGGATATCGAATTCTCCTGCTGGATAACGAATTTCAAGGAAGGACAACGAGGAGGGGAGGCAGGAGAGGAGGGCAGGAGGGTGGGGTTGTGGAGTCAGGTTGTGAGGGACTGTTGGTCATCAACCTGGGTCTCCTGCAGCCCAGCTAAGAGGACTGGGCGGAGAGACACATTAAATCTGATTGGAAAACTCTGCTTAATACATTAAAGAAACAACTTGCAGAAACATCTACCTCCCTTCCTTCCTCCCCCAAACAGTAATGAGTCCAAATTGCTAATAAAACATAAAAACTCAAAGATGTTGTGCATGGGCCATTTTTCTGAGCTGGTTATTTTTTATGTCATTTTTCCCACAGCTGTGAGCATGCTATAACTATCAGCTTACCAAATGCCCCAGTTTAAATAAAACCTAAAAAGAATGTATTTAGGAACTTTATAAAGAAGGGGGGGGATGGGGGAAGAAAGACAGGCAAGTTCTATCAGGCTTTTTTTTCTTTTTGGTAGAAAAGGGTAATTTAGGGAAGGATATGAGAAAAAAATGGTTTGAACCTATAAATCTCAGCAAATAGTGATTGAGAAAACAGAAGATTCCTCTTCCTGCAAAGCCATTATTCAAAGATCCCATTCAGCTAGAATGGAAAGCCAGGTAAAGGCGTCTGGTAGAAATTCAGGTGCCATACTGTGGGCCTGATCCAAATTCTGGGGTTAATTTACACAAGTAGAACTAAAAGGCAAGTCTGAAGCACAAGGAAAAGCACCCAGTGATTCTGATGCCTTAAACGTATTCAAAATCCCATGTAAAAGTTAATTCACCCACAATGGGTCTAACTGCGTAAACTTTCTAAGGGGAAACAGCAAAAGAATCTACTTTCTGTTGTCCTTTTTTTTTTTTTTCATTTCCCTCTCTCATTCTTATTTAGAAATGTGTAAACGTTGTGTTACAAGGGGTGATTGCCAAAAGTTTGGATAATAAACAAGAAACGCATGTTGCAAAAATTAGACTTGCATGTTCTACCCACAATCAGAAATTGACCCCCATCACTCTGTGGCTCACCAGCTTCATTCAAGCTACAAAACACCTTAGGGATATTTAATGTTCTGTGCCCACCCCTTATAAATGTATATGACTCAATATCCCCAATGAGTAATATGGCTGGCGGCCATACCACCTTCAGCTAAGCTTTCATAAGCTGAGCAGGGTTGGGCTCAGTGCGTGTTCTTAGGGTAGACCTCCAAAGACACCCTGGAGGTGTCAGCGATGATTCAGTGGGTAGTTCTTGGGCTCTGAGTCGGTCCCAAATCACTCTCCTTTCCTGGTGTTAATGGGTCCTTCACATAGACAGATGCAGCTTTTTTGGTTGCTTAAAAAAAAAAAAGATTGAAAAATTTTTAAACGAAAGGATAGGGGTGGCCCAAAGACATGGATGGTAGCCACAGAAACAGGAGAGAAGTGATCCCTTGTAGGTCAAATTCTTTTTTCAACAAACTCAGCGAGTTTCCCCTCGTTATTTTATTGTATCTTGGCTTGGGTGTCTTGATTTTTGCTTGGGTGAAGTCGTTCAAGTGGGTCATTGCTGATGCTATCTGAGCATCTCCTCTGTTATGGGAACAAAAATGGGCTGTTCTTGGGAGCTTGTGGAAAGTCCTGCCTTGCCCCTGAACTGCCCACACTAAACAAATGCAGAAGAAGTGCTCTCCATAACAAAGTTATCTGATGCCTGCAGTCACTGTGTGGGGCCACGCATCCCCCTGTAATGCCAGACAGAGACACCAGACAGCCTCTTTCTTAGTGTGTGTTCTTAAAAGCATGTACCCTTCACTCCTAGTTGCTTGAAACTGCTATCAAGTTTTGTCGTTGGCTGCTAAAATGCTAGTGTGAGTCAGTCGAGAAGAATTTGAGGGTATTCAAATTCTTAAAGATGCAGACTTTTTTAAATGCTTTTGGAGTATAAAACACTTGTTAAGATGGGAGAGTAGCTATGGGTATATTTCCTATCTTCAGTGAAATTATATCCTTGGTAAACCAAAGATATGAATAAATTTGTTCAAATATTTTCTTTGGGATAGGGATCATTCTCTAAGAAACTCTCATTGGATGATTTTTTTTTTAATGGATAAGAAAAGGAAAGAGGGTGGAAGAAGGGAGAATGGCAGGCAGGAAGGACAGGAGAGAGGAAGGGTGGAAGGAAAATAGGTGAAAGCTTAAAAATTCTCCAAATTCTCAGTGTTATGTAAGATGAAATTTTGTTCTGTTTATTTGTAAACTTTCTAAATATTTCTAATTTGAAAATAAAATAAACATTTATCTATACAACAGTTTTTAAAACCTCTAAATGTGTCTCTAAAATGACAGTACTTGGGAAGCAAAAACAAGTATCTGTTCAATGAACTTGAATTCAGTGTGTATTTATATATTTTGGGGGGATATGTTTATGGACTCTTCAAAAGCTGCAACCGGTGAAATATTCAGTTCTTATTAACAGATTTTTCTAAACTTTTTCTTTTCCTTTACAAAGGAAAACAGTTACATTGTATGAGATAATTAAAGGTTTAAAAATGTATGCTCTGCCTTGTCTGCCTTTTAGTCACATTCAGTTAATCATATGTCTTCTCATATAATTTTCCCAGCCTTGAATACTGCATAGTCATATACAAAAATCAAACTTTTTCATACAATGCTCTATACTCAGATTGTATTACATTTAAGTGTCTATTAAACTCTACTTGTTACAGGACTTATTGCTGGGAGGATACATAAAGAAACTTCATGAAGTTTCCCTTGCAGGTCTAAGGCATGATCTCACTTTGCACTGTTCAGTTTTTATTAAATTTCCTTTCTACCTTAAGCTAAAAGATATATAAGGAAACTAATAAAAAACAGCACTTTTTTCCCTCAAATGTAGAAAAACAAACAAAAAAATCAGTACTCTGCATTCTAACATGAAAGGTCATATATATCCCTTTCCATTGCCTGGTTTTTATAAATATCTCTGGCAATGTGAAAAGTTTCATTTTTTTATTTAATTATATTAATTTTATATATAACTATATAGGATGCTATCATAAGTATGCAAATTAGTATAAGATTGTAAAACTATAAAACAGTTGTTCTAGTCAATGATATAAATGTTTCCCCTAAAGTTTGTGCTACAAAAAAAAAATTACCTATTATAATCTTTGATGAAGAAAAGAAGACAAGACCGGCTACAGAAATCAAAACAGAAAAAGAGTTTACCAAGAGTTAGGTTTTCCTTTAAATGACGATTGGGTGAAAACAGGCTTATTTCAGTTAAAGTAATGCAGTGTGATAGGGAAGAAGTAATCTGCTCTTTATAATATTTTTATTATGTGATGTAAATCTAAACAAGGCTCAAGTTAAATTGCTATGCCTCAAGCACCCTAGGGCACTGGATCTCACCAGCGGGTGGGAGTGTGAAGTGTGTTTTCGAATTCACTGCAAAGGCTGCATCCAGCCACTGCCTCCACCTCCCTCCTTCAGGGGCCAGGGCCCTCCTGCTGGCCCTCAGCTGTCCAGACCTTGCTGCTTCCCGAACGCCCTGCTCCGATGCCCTATGCCATGACGCCTTCCCATATGCAACACAAGAAATGTGCCAACGCTGTGCACTAGGAGTTCTTGGGTCAGGAATACTATATCTGACTTGAGGAGCCAGGAATGCTTTCTTGAAGTAGAAAGCGTTTGACATGAAGCCTGGAATCAAAAGGTAGAGTCTCAAGCAGCAGAAGGTATTTCAAGCAGAGGGAACAGCCTGAGCAAGATTGTGGATGTTAGAAATAGCAGAGAATGTCAAAATTTATAACGTGCCCAGTTTGGTTCCAGCCAGACTTTCCAGGGTCCGTGTTGAAGAAGTTGGACAGGTAACTTTAAAATTATAAGATGCAACAAAATAACTAAAGAACACTAACTTTGGTTGGCAATCGACTGAGAGCCTGCTTTTGAAAAAGGGGATAAAATTATTAAAACCCCATTATGCTGAGATCCTGGATTGGATCCTGCCACAGAATGGGATACATTAGTGAAAAAAACTGGCAAAATCCAAATAAAGTATATTGTTTAGTTAATAGTATTGGACCGATATGCATTCCTCAGTTTTGTGAAAGGTACCAGGGATATACAAGATGGTAATATTAGGGAAGCAGGGTGGAGGGCATATGGAAAATGCTCTGTAGTATCTGCACAACTTCTGAAAATTGGAAATCAGCATGTAGCCCACCGCTTGAACCAGGGGCCCCGCTGGGTGCATCAGCCACAGCAGGGAGAACCCAGTTCCCGTGACTTCTTTGCTCGCTTTCTGCACCAGATCTCCTGCCATCCCATCCATCTTGAAGTCATTCTCAATGTTCTGCTGACACGTGATAGAAAGTAAAATGTTTTTAAGACTGGTAGGCACACATTCAAAAAGTGCTTATTTGAGTTCTCTGCCTTTTTATTTTTTCTTTTGTATGCTGTATGGTGGAGGTCACATTTCATTGTTTTTCCATGTGAGTACCCCGTTATTGCAGCACCATTTGTTGAATTTTTGTTTGATTGTTTTTTGTTTGGGTAAAAACAAAAATTATGCTTGTTTGTTTGGGAAGTGCATGGGCTAGGAATCGAACCCAGGTCTCCCGCATGGCAGGCAAGAATTCTACTACTGAACTACCCTTGCACCCCCTTCTCTGCTTTTTTAGTAAGTGACTTTACATGTATCTCTCCATTAAGACCATTATCATGCATTTGGGATTCTATAGCCTGCTGTCTCTCTATCATTGGAAATATTATTCTATAGTCATTAATGCAGAGTAAGAGAAACATGATTTATATAATATAAACTGTATTTTCATCTATGAATACTTGTATACAAAGAGTAAGGCATAAGGAAATATATAGCTTATATGAGGTAATTGTCCAAAGTTTGTTTTTAATTCCACATATCTCTCATGAGCCCCTAAAAATCCTGAGAGTACAAATCAATTCGCGTCAAAACAACAAAAAATTCACTAATATAGAAATATGTAGATTTGTGCATGTTTATGTGGTATGCATGTATTTTTCCACACATCCATAGCAGCATGCTTTTTTGATGAAGTCACAATTACATTTTCTACAACAATCTATTATGCAAAAGTATGTACTGGATTGGATGAGTTATTTAGTGACATTTGTTGCAAAATGAATTCAGACACTTCCGATTTAGAAATATGTTTCCTGCTTTCCATGATCTCTTCTCTTGACTTCTCAGAAAACAGAGGTTCTCTTATGACTTGCTTTATTAGCACAAGCATAATTTCTGGTACAGTTAGTCTAGATTGGGGCGGTTTTAGATGTTTCTAGCTTTAACTAGAAAAGAGTAATTGTCATTTTCCAGATTGTCAGAGGAGAAGCAAGAGAGTCATGGCCTTTTTCCCTGTCTCAAGTACTTCTCCAATTCTGGTAGGATATGGACTGCTCAGTTGCCAATCAACATATGAAGGATAAAACAAAAGACAGAGAAGCAAAAAAAAGAAGAATTGAGTCTTTCAGTGTTTCTTTGTCTTGTTTAATGTACTGAAAAGGCAATGTGGTATGGTGGATTAGAGCAGAAATGCATCAATCCACTGCCTGTGTTCATTTGTGAGTTGACTCTGCCACTTGCCAGCTGTGTAAACTTGGGCAAGTTACTTAATCTCTCTGAACTTTTCTGTAAAAGAACAATAATAATACCAGCCAGATTTGCTTTTAGAGTTTTGTGAGGTATTACAGTAAGGCTCTTAGCACAATTCTTAGTATATAGTAAGGACTTAATAGTTAGCTTTTATTTTTTATAATCATTACGATTATTATTACATGTCCTTATTCTTTCCTATCTCAAAATCCCCAACCACCCCAGCCAACCAAATGTAAAACTCACTTTCTAAAATAAAATAACACACATCCAGGACATCAGAAAGGAGAAAATGTTATTATGTTTGAAGCACTAGAATAGAAGGCAAAAGGCCTAGGATCTGGTTAATAGCTCTGTGTTCTTGACCAAGTCACAGCACCTCTGCTTTCTCCTTGGGAAAAGTTCTAGGAGGACTGAATGCGGTATCATTGCTTTTTAACAAATATAAGTTGATATTATTGCTACCGGAATCCCTACTGCTTTCTATCCACTTCTAAGAACAGACCCAGGATGTTGTAAGGAACTGCAAGAGAAGTGTCCTGTTCGTAATGCATTTATTTGGTTACACAAACATCAGGACATTTAATAATGTGCTGTGAGATAGGCTTTGACAAATTCTGATCGACAGAGAGGCTGGCTGTCTTGACTCAGTTAAGGGGAAATGCCCTGGCTCCCAGCTGTTGTTTTGATGGCCATTTCTGTTGCCCCAGGGCTGACATATTGTTCAGGGCATAACCTCCACTCTCAAGAGCCCAAAGCCAAGAGGAAATTTGTAAAAATCACTGAATGAGACTGTCTCTCAGTGGTATAATAGAAAGAGTGCTGAGATAGGTAGAAAAGGGCGTAGTATGACTTACTTTATTGTGCCAATTAAGCATCAACTCTCCATTCCCTACCCCGACCCCAGCCCCTGGTAACATGTACTCTACTTTCTGACTCTATGAATTTCCTTATTCTAATGATTTCATATCAGTGAGATCTTAAAATAATTTGTCCTTTTGTGTCTGGCTTATTTCACTCAACATGGTGTCTTCAGGGTTCATCTGTGCTCACGTGTATCAGAACTCCATTCCATTTCAAGACTGAAGGATATTCCATTGTATGTTTATACCACATTTTGTTTATCCATTCATCAGTTGTTAGACACTTAGGTTGCTTCCATTTTTTGGCAATTGTGAATAACGTCACAATGAACATTGGTGGGCAAATGTCTGTACAAGTCCCTGCTTTCACTTCTTTGGGGGTATATACTTAGAAGTAAGACTACCGGGTCATTTGGTATTTCTATATTTAACTTTCTGAAGAACCGCCAGGAAGGTCTTTGGGCCTGGTGAGCAAGTGACTTAATTTCTCTGTAACCTGTTTTCTCACCTGCAGAATGAAGAAAACTGGACTTTATAGTCTTCATGTTCTCATACTCTAAGAGGTTGTCTTGACAATATACTTTGAACATTTTAGGATTTTTTTCTTGTTCTTTTCCCCAAAATTTAAAATAACCATTGTAACACTTGGTCTCACAGATTAGCTGTCAGTGACATTGGCTCTCTATAGTACAAACTCCCCTTGCCTCCAAAAAACAAAAAAATTTTCTCTGTTGCCCTTTTTAAGGCAGCGTAGACCATCTTCAGGGGAGGAAAGAAACTATTTAGCCCAGCACCTCTACTCTCAGAGGAGCTGAGTTTTACCTAGAACAATGTAAGGGTTTTCATCAAAACATCCACAATTTAGCTCTCAAATTTTTAAATTTATTATTTGGTTTTTGAAATTAGGTCTGGTGAATTTCTCAAGTCATTCCTTTTGTTTTTTTGCCGAGGGCCTCCTGGGTCTAATACAGAGACAGTACGAATGGGTGTCATCATGCATTCCAAACGGACCTTCCCATCTTAAAACCTGCCCCAGGATACCTGTTCTTACAGGTGGTGAGAAATCTAGAAAATGTCTGTTCTTGTTGCCTCCTGGGAAGCAGATCTTAGAACCCATTGGGCAGCCCACATTTCTAAACCTGACTTCCAGGCCCATCTTCAAGTGAGAAATGTCATAGAGATATTAAAATCACATAATTAAATAAAGTTTATTGTTTAAAAACATTTCTTAGGACCTTCTTTTTCATCTTGCTCCCTGTCCATCTAATGTTCAGGTGTAATTTTAATTTTATGATTTCTGCTACATCTCAAATATGATCATGAATAAAGCAGAAGTCCTGTTGACATAAAGTTTACCTCTTGGTAGTAAATACTGTATATTCATCTGGGTGGTACAGGTAACTCCCCCATGAGCAGTGACTGTGAAAGGGAAACTTGCTCAGGCAAGAGGGTATCTAAAAGCTTTTGGCCCCAGGCAGAATATTTTTAAGGTTCCTTATCTTTTGTTGCTTGCATAATAAGAGTTTTACATTTTCTGCATTGTAAGACTTGCTTTCTTGATACGTACAAAGCATAAGGAAAGAGTTGTTGGGTTTGCAGAAAGGTGGTAGGGAAAAGGAGGAACTCTTCTGCACTCGGCTTACTCGCCATTGCCTTTCCATCTTTGTCTTCCCAGACAGAATGCAGTCACAGGAGTGACTGAATAGTTGTTTTTTTTTTTTTTTAACAAATCCATAATTTCTCATCATCTGAAGTGACTGTTGTACTTCAATTGGCTTCCAGGACCACATCCCCCTTTCCTGTTTTTCTCCCCACCCACTGGTTAATCCTGCTCTGTTTACCTGACTGTCTCTGAGCCCCATCCAGCCTGCGGTTTTTCAGGCAGTCAGTAAGACTCAGTTCCCAGTGGATGTTTTTAGCCCTGACCACCCCACTGAGCCCAGGAGTTCCTACCCCTCTGCCTTCCTGAGTTTTTCTATTTCATGTCCAATAGGCATCTTAAATTCAATGTGCAAGGCAAAACCCTTGATTCCTCCCACACCAAATCATCTGTAACACCAGTCTTCCCCAGTGCAGTTAACAGCAACAGCCTTTACCCAGTTGATTGGGCCAAAAATGTGAATTCATCTTGGGTTCCTCTTTTTCTTTGTTCCCTGTAGCCAACCAACTAGTCCTGCTGGTTCTGTCTCCACGCTCTAGCCTCACACTGCCATTTTTTACCCATATCCTCTGCCATCAGCCTAATAATGCCAGCTTCCATCATCTCTCATCTGGACTATTGCAGAATCTCTTCTCCAAACCTGAGTTCTTTACTCTCCGACAATCCATTCTCCATACAGCAGTTAATGCAATTTGTTTAAAATTAAAATCACATCATGTCAGTTCCTTCTTTAGACTCTGCAGTGGCTTCTCGCTACAACCAGAATAAAATAGAAACTCCTCGCCATAGCCTACAAGACTCCTACCTCCCCCTCCCAAGTTCTCTCTTTGCCTTCTTCTCTCCAGGCCTGGAGCACACACTGAATCCCTTCCTGCCTTAGGGCACTTAGCCAGATGGTTCTCTCTGCACATTTCTTACCCCAGTTCTACACATAGCTCCTGCTCATTATTCAGTTCGCAGGTCTAATGTCTCTTTTTCCTGAGCACCTTATCCTAAATGCTTCACCACACTCAAAACTCCGTCTCATCACCATGTTTTGTTTGCTTCAAAGCAGTTATCATTATCTAAAATTATTTATATGATTGTTTACTTGTTTATTAGGATGCTGGCTTCATGAGGTCTGAGACTCTTTTTGTTTTGTTTCCTGCTGCATTTCTGAAACCTAGAATAAAAAAATTCAGTAACATCCTTATATTGAAATGCTTCCCAACCATCTTCTGTCCTGCTATCTAAAAAACATGATTTGGGGTTTCCTCAAGGTCTCAGCATATGTGATAAGACAAATCTGCCTTTAATAACTAAAATCTTTTATGAGATGACTTGAAGCCAGGTAAGCAGAAAAGGTCTGTCAGGAAATGTAGAGAGAGTTATTGAAAGAGGAGATGAGAGAGAAACAAAAGGATTCTGATTTTGCTGAGGTTTTGCTAGGCCAGGAGATATCAGGTAACACCAAATAGCCTTTGTTAAAATAATAGAAACTTTGATAAATTAAGACGTTGGTGCCCTAGGCTGAGTTATGGGGACTTTTAGATTCAAAACCAGCTAACCTTGCAAAATTGTGCTACGCTGTGTATCGTGGATACTACTTCATTTGGGAAGAAGGGCACACACACTCACGCTTGTACAAGGACAACTCAGGTTTGAGTCAGAGTTTGTCTCTAAAATGGTAACAGAAGGACATCTTTTCACCAAATGGAAAAAGCAATTTGCTGGCATTTGTAGATGATCTATTTCTGAAAGGACTCCAGAACTTTAACGAGGACTGCTACCCAAAAATTATTTTATTCAAAGATTAGTATTGTTGATAATAGCTCCTCATTCTCCAAATTTTGGCGACTCTCCTGTCAACACAAATCTTCTTTGAGTAAATGGATACAAAAAGCTGCAACAAGCCAGCTGAAAAGGGATGTGTCCCAGGCAAGGAGGGTGGGAAGTGCCCAAAGAAATGCTTAAGAGTCCTCTCTGCTTTTATCATAACCATCATTATTTTTCATGTTCACTGTCTTTTACCTCTTAAGGCTTTGCTGTGTCCTGTTGCATTGTTCCCCTAGACATTGTGACCTACCTGGTTTATTTGTTCCCTGTGTCTGTGTGTGTGTATGTCTGCCTGTCTGTCTATGTTTCAATAGCTGTTTCTGTGGAACTTTGACAGTATTAATATGGCAGAGAGTTGGTCAAACAGCAATTATCCAGGGAGTATCATTGTAATTCAGACACTTAATTCCCACTTAGTAATAGATGCAGCCCTTGATGACTCACAGATGGCAATCTTCTTTCCCCTTCAGCCGTCACTCTCCTCTTCGGGTCTGCAGATGGACCGGCACTTTCTCCTCTCAAGGGTTCATCGCACTTTACAAGGGTTAAAATAAAAGACTTTGAAAAGCTTTTATACTGTCCTTTCGGAGACAGTGATGGGTAAAATCAAAGAGAAGGTAACCCTGCACAGAACTCTGTAGCATTCCATTGTATACAGAACCAGGGCTACCTGGACGCTCAACTGAGATTGGAAAAGGTACCACAGTTATGCCAAAGGTGTGGTAGACAGCCCTGCGCAGTGGACTCCTCGGTCACCACAAGTATTCCTTTCCCTCCCCAACGCCTCCTCCTGTGATTAGCACCACTTTCTCAATTTCCCATTAGGAGGTGGGAATATTGCAAAATAAACATCTGGAAGGGTTGATAGTAAACATTGGAGAGAAGTGCCCTGTGAAACCCGCTGCAGTTCAGGAAGCCCTAATCTTATCAGGTGTCCTGGAGCCCTTAATCCCATAGGACATTCACATGGGTGTTATGTTCCCATGAACACGTATGTTTTATTTCCATCCACTGTATGCATCCTGTTTTGGAAAAACCACTATAGCTGATTTTTAAGAACTTGAAAATTTTAGGGCAAGATAACTCTACTTTTTAACTCTAAAAAAGAAAAAACAAGAGATCAAAGAAATCACATTTTCTTTAGAGCCTAAAAAGCAGGGCCACAGTATGATGCATTTATGTTTTTATTTGTTTATTTTAGGTTGTCTTGTTATTTTATTTATAAAATTCCTTTGACCTGTAGGACGGCCACCTGGAAATCACTTTTTCTTTAAGTGTGGTCTTTGGATCATCTGCATCAAAATCTCTAGGGAGTTTTGCTTAAAAATCCATATTCTTAGGCCCCGCCTTGACCTATACAATCTCTGAGGGAGTACCCACAAATTTGTATTTAACCTGTGCTCCATACATTCTCCAGCACACCAAATCAGAAACTCACAAAGCTAGAAAAAAGGCCTGGGACTTCTGGTGATGGTGCCAGAGGAGAGCTCAGCCTGGAAGGCATCAACGTGCATCTCTGTGTGTCTGCTTCTCCTTGCCTGTAAAGGGGCACAGTTTGAAGTTTACTACAAAGACAGCATACTTTTTTTCTTGGTGGTTATTGACCTGGAGTCCATGGTTGAAAGGTCCAAGCTTTCATTAAGTTCTCAAAGAGGACTGTTACCCAAGAAGGGTATGAGCTGATCCCACCTTATAAACGTGCATTCCCGTTTTGGTGGGTGCGAAAAGAAAGCAAGTGGGCACTCGAATTGACTCAGATGGTGCTTGAACTTCATTTTTCTCCCTCTTTCTATTATTGCCAGAGGAATCCTCAAGTTTGTGGGAAAAGAGAAATTGAGGATCTTTTACTCCCAAACCTTAAGACACCTTGGGATCATAATATCTATGTCCCCTGTCGTAAATTATTTATAGATCTGACAGTGTTGCACCTCTAGAAAGACAGAAAAATATACCAATGGTTATGAAACAGTCGCCGTGATCATTTTCTTAAAGTTGAGGGCCTGACTTCAGCATACAGCAGGATTGACTGCACCTCTCTGTCCGGGATTCTGGTGTAAATACAGAAACCACAGTCATGCATGGGGCTGAGAGGGACAGTAGAATGTGGAAGTGGGTTTGGAAACCAAAATATTATGTCAGCAGTTTTCTCTTTCCTTTATTCCCTCTGATCAAAACCAACTTTTTAACTCGGGTGCCCTGTTAATGAAAACACAAATAATTTCATTTGGAAGGACCAAGAGCTTCACGTTTGGAGTTTGAAAAAAAACAAAAAACCTCCTCTTGTCCCCTCCAGGCAAAAGTGTTTGAATGCTAATTCTCCTTGCAGAAACTCTCTTAATAAATCAGTGCTGGAGAACCTCTCCACTCAGTGTACGGAAAGGTCAGTTCTTAAATACAAACGGAGCCCTACAGCTGGAATCTCTGTGGAAAAAAAATGAAACCAGAAATACAATTCCTGAGTTTCCTTTTTTTTCATATACCTCCCCAAACCTCTTCAAGTTCATTATGGCTTTGGTAGTTTTCTGGGTTTTTTTTTTGGTTTTTTTTTTTTTTTTCATTTACAAATGTTTAGCAATGAAAATGATCAGTGGAGTAGATTGTCAGGGTTAGCCTCCAAACAAGTAAGTAATCTTTTAGAGAAGGCCTTGGTGTGTGTATTTGGGGGGGAATACTCAAAAAGAAGGCAGCCCAGTGCTTGTAATTCATAACGTACAAATGGATGGTATTTTTTTTTACTGATTATGAAAGTCCCCATGGACCATTTTCTTCTCAGCAAATGGTAATCAGGTTTCCTCATGTGAAATGGGGAGACCCACCAAGAAAAAGAGACCTTCAGAAACCAGCCATGTGGCAGCACCAGGAGAACGATGGGTATTTAGCTACAGTGCTGGTCCTGAGTGTGGCCCCTGATGAGATTTCAGGGTGGGAAGGGGAGGTGGTAGAAATCAGACTCAGTGGTGTGAGTCTCAGGGAAGTGGACTTCTGTATTTCTTACCTTTTGATGGGATGCTATAGAAAGTCTCCTTTCTTCTCTGCTTCTATCCTGACCCTCCTCTTGGAAGATCTTTCTGACCAGAAGACACCCTCCTTCCCATATTCCCCCTAAAAGCACCCTCCTTCCCACATTCCCCCTCCTGATTGCCGAGCCAGGACCATTGCTTACCTCTGGAGCACAGGGGGAGTACCTGGATTGTGCAGGGTTTTTGTGTGCTGGTGCAAAGCAGTGAGATGTTGTGGAAGTGTCTGAGACTTTGGTATTGGACAGATTTAGTTCAAATCTCAGCTCCACCATTGACTCGCAGTGTGGCATTTAGGCAACATACCTCATCCTCTAACTCAATTTCTTCATCCATCAAATGGAGCTAATGGATGTGCCTACTGCATAGTGTTGCTGAAAGGATGAAAAGGATGGATATTTGTGAGATATCAAACACAGCACACAGCACAGAATATATGCTCAATAAATGTCGGCAGAATGAATGTGTGTGTGTATATGTGTGTAAATATTCGTGAGAGCTACAAACAAAGAAAAAAAAGGACTACCTTTCATAAATTCTACCAGAGGCAATAGCAAAGGCCATAATTTTGATGCTTCATACGAACAGTAAATCTGGTAGGGTGAAACAGAATGGAACGCTAAAAGACATGAAGTTGAGAAGAAGGAAAGATCAATGAAAGGTAACCCTTCCAAGGAAAAGTCCAATCCATTGCATAAATCACCCTTTCCCCACAGCCAACCAGGGAGGCCCAGACTGTCTCCTGATACCATTTTACTAACCCTACCCATGCTCCCGAAGTACCCAGAAGGAAGTAGTAAGCCATCGCCATGCAGGGCCTGGACTAGGATGAGGCAAGTGAGGTTCCTAGGGCACACAATTTAAGGAAGCACTCGCTTTCACTCTCAGGGTTGGTAATAGCCCACATCTGCACACCCCTGAGAGTGAGTACCTCCTCCTGGTCACCTCATTTTGTCAAAGGGAAAGTGGAGATTTGGTGGATTACAGCCCCTTGTTAAGGTTATCCAGAAATCCTGTGTTGGAGGCCTCTTTCTCACACTTCACAAGTTGCCCACCTCTCTCAAGCATAATTGCTCCTAAGCCAGTCCTGGTCACCTACTCTGCCCTGTGCTGCCTCCATTCAACACGAGAGCATGAGTTCTGGCCACATCATCAGGCTCTGTGTATGCTCCATGTATGTACTCTATGTGTGCTTCTACCTCCATGCGCTTGGGCTTCCTGTCCTCCACCATTTGTTGTTGTGTTCCTCCAGGTCCCAACCCTGAATTGTTGGGACTGTTTGGTTGGAACTGATACCACCATTGCTTTGGTGATAAACAAGCCCTGGTGGTCGTCTCTCTTTATTCTAGTTTGCAAGCTGCCGGAATGCAGTATACCAGAAATGGAATAGCTTTTATGAAAGGAATTTCATAAGTTACTATAGTTCTAAGGAACTGAAAGTATCCAAATTAAGGCACCAACAAGAGGTTCCCTTCACTCAAGAAAGACCTATGGGTCAAGAACCCCTCTGTCAGCTGGGTAGTCACATGACTGGCATCTACTGGTCCCTTGCTCCTGGGCTCTGTTGCTTTCAGCCTCTATTCTTGTGGGGGTTCCTCACTTTGCTTCTCTGGGGCTGGCTTTCATCTCTTGGCTTCCCTTGGCTCTCTCCAGGTTCTGGCTTGCTTAACACCTCATGGCAACGTCTGCTGGGCTCCAAGCATCTCCAAACATCCATGCCTCTGTTCTCCAAGTGTTGTCATCTGTGTCGGCTCTGCTCTGAAGTTTCTATCAGCTCTCTCTGTAGGCTCTGAGGCTTCTGTCATTTCTGGTTCATTCCAGAATATTTCCTCTTTTAAAGGATTCCAGGAAACTAATCAAGACCCACCTGGAATGGATGGAGCCACATCTCCATCTAATCAAAGGTCTCAACCACAATTGGGCAATTCACATCTCAGTGAGATAATCTAATCAAAAGATTCCAACCTACAGTATTGACCCAAGATTAAAAGAAACAGCTGCCCTCACAAGATTGGATCAGGATTAAAACATGGCTTTTCTGGGGTATGTAATACTTTCAAACTGGCACACCCTTTTCTTAGGGAGCTTCAGCAACTATGCAAGAAGCACCCAACCAATAGGAGAATGTCCAGCCCCCCTCACCCAAAGTTTCAATTCCCCTGTAGGAAACTGGCAAAAACAGCCTAGTGTTAGCTGTTTCATTAGAAACCGTAGAGTGCTCATTCTGGCATCTCTGACGTGTGGCTCTGGGAAAAAGGTAGTAAGAGGAATTGAAGGCCCTTAGGAGAAAAGGGTCAGTGCAGAGATGGAGAAGGTCAGCCAGTAAGTTTCCTAGGATTTTCTTATTATCACAAGCTTTCTAGATGCTTCAGACATTAAGGAAAACACAGGAAGAGGGTAAATAGGAATGCAAAAGGGATAAATAACTTTCTAGAGGAAATATCCAGGAAGACGCAGCAGCCTGACCCATTTCAGTAACATTTCTTAAGGACCTACTATGTGTGAACCAGGAATTTGCTAAGTGCTAGGGATGCAAAGGTGAGTAAACAGCCTCTCCTCTGAAGAAACTGACTATTGAGGAAGATGGTCATGGAAACAGGTGCTTTCCATCAGTGGCTTATTGCTGGCATGGAATCTAGCCCAGGAAGCCATGGAAGAAAAGAGAAATGGACACTCCGACCCCAGCCTGAAGGGTTTCATGGAAAAGGTAATTTCTGAAGATAGGAGTGTATTCATTCACTCACGCATCTGTTCAACAAATATTCATTGAGTGTTAACTGCCTTTCAGACACTGTGACAGGTTCAAAGTGATAGAATATTATACACATTTTAAAGATGGGGTACAAGGTAGTTGGTGGTGGTGAGGAACAACTCTGAGGCAGAATCAACAATAATATTTTAGGAGTGATTAAAGGACTCTCATAACCTCCCAGTACCTACTCCTAACGTTTTTTGATGCCTCCATAATGAGAGAGTCATTCCTTTGGCTAGACACATCCAACACCACCCCTCTAGTACAACCCGAATACATTTTAACGCAGGAAAGACCAGTGAGTTGCCTGAAGATACTTAGTGCCAGGGCTGGCTAAAGGAGTTGCAGCGAAGTACAAAACAGAAGTAACCAAAGACAGTCCATTGACTTGCTTTCCCCCCCAGGGGTATGTCTGGAGCTGGCTTTAGCAGGCCCAACAATCTAGACAAGCAGGCCCTCTGGGCCTCCTTGCACATGGTGAGGAAATTCTGTCTCCAGGATGCATGCTGCACAGGTTCACCCGGACAGCACCACAGCCTCTGTCCACTGTGAAAACACGGACGCCCAAGTTGAAGGGAATGCCGAGTGACACCACGTGGGTGTGCAGTGGTCTGTGACCGGAAGGTTCACTGGAAGCAATCTGCAAAGGAGGCCTTAGAGAACCACCTGGATGGTTATTGTAAATTTAAAAAGGAAGAGATGCCACTTTGTCTGAATAATTTTTAATACTAGGTTTATGGCTGGGTCCATGTGATAGTCATTACAGCTTATTTAACTCTGAAATTATCTGGCCCCTCAAATTCCACTGGGACTAAGGAATCATGGGTTAAATTTTAAAAACAATGCCTGAAAGAAGATGATATGCTTTTCCTCGAGGAGAGTAATTTTAAGCCTAAAAGGATCTTTATTGTTTTTTATACTTGCTGCGTTTGAACTCAGAAACTCACCCAAGCACACGGTTTACTTGAGTCTGCGTTTGCGTCCTTCAGTCCCTGTAAACCAAGTTGTGCCTTTTGTATCAGATTGTTTTGGAGATGGTCCAAAAGCATTCTGAACTCTGAGCTCAAATCTCAGTGATTTCCACCGCTTTGGAGCCGAACATTTCATCAGGAGTTGGGAGTACGTGAGTGAGTTACACCGAACAGCTGCACCGTACCCACCACCCTCTCCCCAAGGATGAAACGTCCTGCAGGGGCGGGAGCTGTAAGCATTCCTGCACACCAGCTAATCTGGAGGCCTGGCCTGCTGGCCTGGACTCCTTCTAAGAAGGCTCCGGCTGGAATTACGGCATCTTATAATTCCTATCTCCAAAGAGTCCCCCTTCTTCAGAGAAACAGATAGGGTGGGCTGTGGGGAGAGGCGACGAGAAGTCCAAATGGGTGAAAAAGGAAACTTAAGTTTGAGAGGAATTTCCTTTTGGGAAAAGGATATTCTCTATATTAGCTGTTCACACAAAGGAAGATGGGAAAGAAGAGTTCCTTTTCAAGCGGGAGAAACCCAGCATCCAGTGTATATGCTTAATTTGACTGTGCAGGTGGGGGCACTGAGATTGGGACCAGCAAGTGCAAATGTAAATATCCAGGCCCCTTTGAACTCTGGGAGTGATTTAAACTCAGGCTGATGCTCCAAAGAAGTGTCACTGGAACATCAGTGCGCTCTAACACACCACTGGCTTTGTGGCAGTGTGGTCAGGTGCAGGTGGGCGTTTCCGGGCCCTTAGGGTCTGGCTGGTGTCTGCAAGCAGGGAACCCATCGGCCATGTCACTCTCTGACCGGAGGCACACTTGCCACCTTCGGACTTCCTTGGCCTCTTCCTCCCCTTGGCAGAAGCAGCAATGCTGCTGTTCCTCATTAGAGGTCCGTGCCTGGCTCTGGCCAAAGCTATTGTCTCCTTTGTTACTTTCCATCCACAGCACGGGATTCCCCTTCACCTACTTTACTGAGAAAACCAGGGATCCCTCTCTAGTAGCTGAACCTAACCCTTGTGACCTGGCACAAGAAAAATCCCCTAGGGAGCATTTTCCCTCTGAGCTTACAGGAAGCTGTACATTTGGAAAGCTCCACCGCGTAGTGTGTCCATTTTGATAAATTAATGACCTAAAGAAACATCTAGATATAAAAACTAAGGAGAAGGGGTGGGGCAGAGAAAGGAAAGCAAAATTCCTTAATATACTAACTGACATGCTGTGTTTTGTTTTTTTTTAAGGAGAAAGTAGTTTATATAAAATCTTGTCAACCTGACCCAAAGTATAAAGTCTGGTAAGAGCTACTGAAAATTTTGTTTTATTTATCCCCTGCAGCAGAAGAAAAATCAATGGCTGCTTGGCGAGTCAGACGTAAATGAGTTATACAGGCCGCTGACATGGTGGACCAAACTTTATAACAACCACATTTGCGCTGTCAGGCGAAGGGCTTCAGTGGCGCCAGCTGTAATTACGGCTGATCACCTCTAATTCAGAGCTGCCTGCCTTGATAAAGGTGTCACTGGGAGCACGGTGGCATCAGCATCAATTGAGGATGTCATGCTACAGGGCAGCCTGTTAGAGAAAGCTCTTCCCTACCCTCTCCACCCCCTCCCCCCAGGCCAGGCAGACTGTTGAGCAAACCTTGCTTTTAATTTTAACCCTTTACCTTAAGAATATCGGTGATATTCCCTGAAGCTGAGATTTAAATCCCATGCTTGTAAGAGAACAGCTTACAAATCAGGATCATCTCTGCTTTGCAGCAAGCAGAGAGACATTTGTTTGCATCACCTAACTGAATCACTGGTCACAAAGGCAAGTTAAGGGCCCATGGTCTGTTAAGAAAGAACACGATAGTGCAGCAAAATCAGTGCTCATTAACAAAATAATAATAATAAATTGCAGTCCTGTACTTTTCTTCTGCTTTTGTGGTATTAAAAAAAAAAAAAGACTAGTGAACTTCCCATTTTTAAAATGGTGTTTTGGTTGTATTTTTTTTTCCTTTTTGAAGGAAGCATAAAGGGTGAGGGGGAGAGAAGATGGGGTTAAAAGCTTGTTAACAAAGCTTCTAAGTGTCTGGACTCTTCCAGGTGAAATCAGAAGTGGGAGAGGTGTGAAGTGAGGGATGAAATCCAGCAATTTAAAGGGCTTCACTGTCATTTGTGAAGGATAATGTTTGACTCTCCCCTACCCACCCTCACCCCCACCCCCCACCCTCAGGCTGGTTTCCCTCACTCTGTAATTTAGAAAGAGACACAAACACTGTTTGTTCTCCCCGTATCCCTCTTTAAACTCATAGACAGCCCCGACTGCTCTGGCATCTCCCACCCCCCCTCCCAGCAAGAGGTGGAAGGGGTAGCTAATCTTTCATTTGATGGTGAATGTGTTTTTATCCCCTCTTCTTTGGATGGCTCACCTGAGAATAGAGTGCTAATCTCTGAAAGGCAAGCTTTGTGTTTTGCAACTAGGGTCCTTTTCCCTTTTACACATAACAGAGAGACCAGTATAGGCAAACGGAGAAGTGACTGCAATTTCCTGGTCCTTGATGACTCCAGACACACACATGTTTGGACCAGAAGTGGTTTCGTCCTTGCTGACAGGGAGGTCAGAGGCGAGAACTCTCCGGAGGGGTGGTGGTTGGCAGTCAGCAACAGAAAATCCCATCCAGCTCCAGGAAAAAGGGCCCTGGGCAGTGGAAACCTTGTCACCTGGTTCTGAACTAATGCCTGGACTCGAACTGGCCTTGGTAATTCCTACCCTGCCCTTCCAACTTGCTCTCTTTCAACCCTGCCTCTCACCTCTCCACGTGTCTCCATTGTTATTTCCCTTTCTCCAAACACGTGGGCACTTTTTTCTTTAACCAGCATTCTTTGTGGGGGGGAGGGGGGGCGTCAGAACCAGTCAAGCGCTGACTGCGGAGCTCACGGGTCCCTGTGTGAGCTCAGAGGCCGCTTGCTGTCGGGCCATCCCGAGACGGCACTGTTTCCCCCGCTGTTTACCCGTTTCCAAGGGCAATTGCACCGCGGAGGCTCCCTGAGCCTGGAACTCGGCCTGGGGCTGTTTTGGTTACATTGAAGATTTTGCTTCAGTTCTGCCAGATTTAAATGGTGACTTCACCAGCACTGAGCTAAAAAGAAGGGGGAGGAGGGCGAGCCCCGGAGAAAGAGCTAGCGAGCTGGAGGGAGAGAGCCAGAGCAAGGCGCAAGAGAAGGGCCCGCATTACATCATCGCTTGGCCTGGAATCAAATGGGAAGGATATGACTCACTCAGGCTAGTTAAGCTTTGGCTTCAGTTCTACACACACTCATTCCAGAGCTCTCATGTTCTGCACCTCAGCAGGGAATTCAGCCTCAGTGATGTCCATGAGGTTTGTTTTTAATTTTCTTTTCATTTTCCTGATTTTCTAGAAATTTTTTTGCCCCTACCACCTTCTTTTCTTGAGTCTCCATCCTGCTTTTCTTTTCCTCCCCCTCTGCCCTTTCTCCCTGTCTTTGTTTCTGCGTCTCTTCCTTCTCCTCTTTCCCTAGCCCCTCCGCTCCCCTTCTTGCCCCGAAGAAGCATTTCTTTTCACTTTTGATAAGAGTTTTTGTTCGAGTACAGTGACCTGAATGAGTTGAACAGAGGCTGGGCTCGGCAAAAGAGCAAAACCAGCCGAAGCAACAGCCGCAAAAAAAAAGCCACGAATAAAGAGCGAAGCAAGAAAGAGCAAACTCGAGCGAAGTTTCTGTGCTGCGGTGTCGCTCCTGACCGGAGGAGACAGGGAGAGAGTTAAAATGCAGGAACCAATCGCTTGAATGGTGATGTAATGCAAGAACCGCAGGGCAGTTAAGTAATATGAGAGCGAGGGGGTCAGGGTTGCAAAGCATTTACCTGCTCTCAAGGGGTTTTCAGTTTATTATCAATTGCAGTGACTGTAACTGGCTTCAGACTGCAATCTCTAATTATTCACAGACACCCCGGTTTTATCTTTTATTATTAAAAGTAAAACTCTATTATGGTATTATTTAAAGATTATATTATCACAGCTGTGTATTATTTTCCACCAGGATTCATTTCATTCTCCTCTCTTTCTCTCTCTCTCTCTGCCTCCTCTGTCTCTCTCTTGTTTAAATGGTTCAAAACAGTTGTCTTTTCATAAAAAGTTGAGTTGATGGTGGGGGTGGGAGGGCAGAACTGGAGGAGGTGGCTTTTTTTGAATGTAACCGGTGAATTGTAAATGCCTGGAGAGCTGTTTGGTGTGTTGTGCTGTGAAGAGTTAATGAATGTGTTATTCTATTTACTATTCAGAATATACTGTAAGATTTTAAAGTAAATAATACATGATCATCAAAAGTAGTTATAGTATTTTGCCTGTTTTTTCAGCTAATGTAGACAGCAATTGTATATTTGTTTGCGAATCTTGACTTTCTGTTTTTCCATGTGACAACTAACTTAATCTAGTGCTATCTTTAAGACTTCATGTTTTTTAATTAGTTCTTAAGATATATGTTGTGATTGCAAGAGAGATAATGGAAACTTTGTGATTTGTCTTAGAAACAACTAATTGCTATTTTAGAGTAAGGGATTAACATGAAATAAATGGAGAAAGGGGCACATCATCATATTCTTACTACAGAGAGAAATTTATGTTTTGAAAACTATTGCTGTGTTTCTGTGCGTTTCATAAAATATATTTAGTACTGTGATGCGCTGCCTGGGATGAGAGCCGCATTAGACAGTTTTAAACCAAAGTCCCCTAGAAATAGGGAGGAAGCCCAACACTTGCTGAAAACTGGGTGCTCCAAAACTTTCCTTTGGCTTACTTTAGCACTGATAATCGTGCAGCTGATGTACATTGTGGCTTGGGGCACATACCCAAAAGGTGTTTATGTTCTATTTATTTAATGCATATTTTGGATATAATTAACACATGACTTTTATGGATCTTATCTTCCCCTCCCCCATTTTTGGGCACAGATGAAAGTGGGAAGGTAATTCTTGGGAGAAACAGCATGGTGTGGTGGGGACCTAGAGTTCTGAGTCCTAATTTTTCATATATGAACTTGAGCGGGCTGGGCATGGACAAGGTGGTCCCTAATCCCTTTCCTCCATCTGCAGGGCAATCACCTCTCAAGTCCTTGGCCAGCTTCAAAGTTCTGGGTCTGCGTCCATGCTCTATAAGCATTTTGGTTGAAGGTGTTCAGAATAGCTTTTCAGAAAAGTACATTTTGAATTCAAGATAAATCAATGCCTTAAAAGAAATGAATGGGATAGAGTGATCAGGGACATATCCTTCCCCACTTTGGTGGCTGTGTTTTGTTTTGTTTTGAAGAGTCCTTGTGTGGTGAAATTCTTAGTTTTCAAATGCCACCCATGAGGAGTCCTCACTGAGAAATAATTATCTCGACGAGTCTATCAAAAAAAGAGCAGCAGAATTGACTAGGGCCAATTTACCTGTACAGTGAACTTTTCTACAAGGTCTTCCATATCCTACAGTTGAGTAGAATGGTGTCAAAAACTGCAGAAGATATCTGTGACCCCATTGAGCAAATGGTACAGAACAGTATTTGTAATGATTTTATTCCCCCAAAAGATATGGGGCTACTTGATAGGTTTTTATAATTTTAACATAGACTCAAGTTTTAAAAAGAGACTTAAGGCAATATTTTAAAACCTTCAAAGAACCTGAAAGGCAAGAGAAACTATATGTGCTTGCTAAAAAGTTAATCTTCTAAAACAATAGATATCTCTATTCTTCAGCCAAATTCCCATAATGTGGTAGTCTGTTTTAAAGAGATTTGCATTTATGGCACTGGCTAATTGTACATAGAGAAGGACCATAACTGGGCCTATCTGTGGGGGAGAAAAATTGCCCAGAGCTGCAACGGAACCAGGGGTGAAGGTTATTAGTCATTATACATAGTTTGATGAGTGCCAAGTGTATGCTTGGGACTCTTCAGGAATAAAGAGGGCATGATTTCTTTTTTTAGAGCATTACAATTAATGTTTACTTGGCTCTGAGTTGTTCACTCGGAATCAGAAATGCCCGCTGGTGACTGACAGAGAGGCATGGCAAGGAGTGCTGGTATCAGCTGGCCCTTCTTGGGAATACCAGCTCACACTCATATTATCTCCCATCATCCCCACAGTAACTCCAAGGAATATAAAACACTACTTCCACTTTTTAGTGATTGTTTTGTTTTGTTTGGGCTTTAAAAAAATTGTTGTTGTTTAATTTTAAATGTTATTGTGATCATTGTAGATTCACATCCCATGAACCCTTTATTCAGGTCCCCCCCGTGGTGACATCTTGCAAACTTCCAGTACAATATCACACCCAGGATACTGACATTGATATAATCCATCAGTCTTATTCAGATTTCCCAATTTTTACTCATACTCCTTTGTGAAAGGGTTTTTTTTAGATGTTAGACTTGCCCAGGTTCACACAGGCTCTAGCTGCTTGACTCCAGTCCATCCTAGGTCTAACTTGCCATCACCGGCAAACTTTCCACCACTGTCATGGTGGAAGGGGCCTCATAGCTGTGCTTGCCAATGAAAAACACCAAATCCCTAGTTGGGGAATCCTGGTGACCATAGCCATGTTTTATATTCCTTTGCGGCACAGCCTGAATGGCAGCATTGCCTTCCATGGGGGTCCCTGTGCTCCATATGTTAGCAGGTGAAGGGGAGCAGGGCTCTGATGGCATAACAGGAAAGGCACAGATCTATTCCTTCTCTATGCCATGCACAGAGCAGAGGAACGCCAACTGTCCATGTATAAGCTCAACCATAAGTCAGTGCTGAACTCTACATTCTTCTTCTGGGCCCTCCCACAATTCCCTTGGTAAACCCACATGTGGCCGGAAGAAAAAGGATGACATCAGGGAGGCAGGCATCTGTTGATCAGAGAAGCAGTATGGGGTCTCATGAAGACAGCATGGACCTTGGGGTCAAAAAGGCTGGGTTCGGATCTCTGATTTTATGCCTTGTTTTTATTCAGAAAATTGAGCAGGTCTGAAAACATGTCAGGTACTAAAAACAGAGAAGTCAGAGTACTGCTTGGATTAAAGTGAGATGAGGAATAGTACTGAAAACACTCATCAAATTTCTAGTGACCCACCGGGGAGGGAATGATGTGTGCCCGACATAGTTGGGGAAGAAAGACCCTTCATGCTCAGCTGTGGCTTTGTGAATGAGAAAACAGAGTGAAATGGTGATGAGTAAATTTAGTCATGAGAACTGTATTCTATTCTTGGCTTGACTAAAATAATTGATATTTGCCATAACCAGTGTATATAACGCATATCTTTCATGGTGAAGCTACTTTTTAAACTTACTACCTTCCTCTAATTTGCCTTTTCTGGTGGTAAAGATGTTGATTTAGGAGAGCCCAGTAAAGGGGCTTTCCAGGGTGGCAAGTGGAAAGGAATTCTGATGACAAAGTTGGTGGACTCATAATATTGATAGGTTGCAAGAGGTACAGTTAACGTTATCTGCTGGTGCCCCAACTTATGTTGGTAACGGGTCCAAGGAAGCCGTCTCAACCTTCATGGTTAAAAACACCACCTTGGATTTTACTTAATAAGCATCAGTCAGCAAGGCCAGGTCCATAGTAAGAGGCTGAAATTCACGTAAATTTGAGAATGAACACTGTCACCTGCCTGGCAAAAAGTGGGGTCGAAAAATCCAGAACTGAACTTGGAAAAAAAGAAATGGTGGATTGAATACTGGCTTCTTCCTGTTCCCTTTTTGTTTGTTTGCATGTAACTCTGATCTTTGATGGGACTCCTGCATTGGATAGCAAAAGGATCTGTGTGCGAGCACCTGCCGATGCAGTCTCCACTCAGGAATGTGGGCAGCAGTCAAGAGGTGGAAGGAATAGGATGGGGCTGATAAATGTGGACCAGGCCAATAAAAATCTGTGGTCAAATTTAAGTTTGCAACTTTCATACAGACTTTGCTATTTTGATTAAAATGCCTGCTTTAAGACTTGACACTTTTCTGGATTTTGGTTACAAGTGGTGTTCCTTGACTATTTACACTCTTGAAAATTAAAATAGACTTGACTTAGTACTCCCAAGTCCACTACATAGTCACATGCACTTTATAACAAGTCCATACATCTTTTCTTCCTGTATCTATACTGACAGGAGGGCTTATTTAATGATTGATGAGGCAGCACTGTGCCCAACAAGAATTAATCAATAGTTCACTATCATTATGTAGAGTGCTATAGTAGTTATACAGTAGCCAAGACCCGTCCAGCTATCAGCAAAGTTTTCCTTTCCCTCCACATGATACCAAATATTGAACTCTATCTTATACTTTTCGTCCTCTTCCTTCTGAATGACTGAATGGAACTGGATGTGTCCAAAAAGCAAAGCCTAAAAAAGGCAATAGTAAGGTTCCGGATGAATGCCAAGATATCTAATAATGCAGAGACTCAATCACTATCTTAATAGGAGATGGAAAAAGGGGCCAAGAGGCTATTTTCTATGAATAGAAATATTTTCTATTTCTATGGAATGCCTACTATGAGTTACTGCATTTTAGGATCCTAGAAACTTTTTCTTCTTAATCAAAGATCTTAAAAGACTTGAAGTCTTGTTGAGGTGGACACATGTGCTGACATGGCAGAGAGTCCAGCTCACCCTCTTGGAGACTCGGGGGCTTCTCTGCCTACTGGCTCTGCCCGTCTGCCTTCATGGAGCCCATAGCACCACCCAAGGAAGGTCTGAAAAATCAACTAATTTGCAAAAGCAGAGCCTGTTTATTCCAAATCGATATGGCCCTATGTGGTTGTGCCCTGTAAATGGTTAAGAGCTCAAGTTTTGGTTTCAGACAGATCTGGGGCCAAACTCTGGCTTTGCCACTTGCTGGCTGTGTGATCTTTAGCAAACTACTGAAACTTTCTGAAGCCCCTTTGTTTCATCTAAGAATTGGAATCCATGAGATGATGGCTGTCATGCACTTTGTATTGTAAGTTCTCAGATGTTAGTTATTTAATAATGAGACCAGCTGGCTTTTTTTGAGGTTTGAATAACTTATATTTTGGATGTCAATAATGCAAAAAGAAATACTGTAATTTAACAGTTCCTTCCCAGAAAGGTAAACAGTGTCACAGAGTGCAGGTGAAACAAGCAGGTGAAGAGGTGTGGAAAGAATCATGATACTGGTCTACTCTAGGTGACCACCTCTTCCTTCTCTGCAAAATAAGGTTTAAGATCTTCCTTTACAGCAGTTAACTTAAACGCTAAGAAGTGCCACATCTTTTTAAAGCCTGTTTTAGTTAAATGTAGTAGTTTTTTTTTCAGATGGCATGAGGCATTTTTTCTTTTGCATCTACTTCTATTTGACCTTCTTATTTATCATAATACTTCAGTCATCTCAGCAACACTTTGCAATCAAGGGCTGATCCCATTTAATTCCTCTGGGATTAATCATAATAACAGCAATTATAATAAAACATTTAGTATAAATGTAGATGTAAATTGTACTTGCATTGCATTTTTGCCTTTCGTTTTGCTGTCACCAGCATCCATCCTAATATGAATTACACAGTATTCTCTCTCTGGCCAAATCGGAGTCTTGTCCTAGTACATGGTTGCTTTTTGCCACTTCCTTCCATCTGGGGCAAGGAGGAAACTCTGGTGGACAGGTCACAAGGAATGTCATCTGACTTGGTTTCCTTTTCTCTATCCAGAACTTCCTGAGCAGTAGTATAATGATCCTACAGTCCTAAAAATATTGGTAGGGAAGGAACAATAGAGACCATTCAGCCCAACCTACCCACTTTACAGATTAAGACATTGAGGCCACCCAAAGTTATGAAAACAATTATCCAGTATCATAAAGCTATTTGGTGACAAGGCCAGGACCAGGCTCGGTTGCAGTTAGAAGCACGTTTCTGTTCCACCAGGCCAATGGGCCTTCCTGGCGCCGGGGACTCCATCTTCTTGCTCATGCTTATGATTCTCAGAGTTCTGGCTCCTGGGGATGGTGGGATGGAGAGGGTGTAAAGGAAGACTTAGAGGTTCAGGGGCACATGGGGGCCATGGGCAGGCTGGAGGGTCATCCAGGCTTTGAGAAGCTCAGAGTCATATCCACATCTGACTGTGCCCTCTGGTCAGGAGGGTTGCTGGTGACAGAGGAGGACAAGCTAGCTTGCTTTCTGCCCCCAGCCACAAGCTGCTTGGGGCTTAGTTAGTGGGTGAGGCATGTTGCCCCGTAATGAGGTGGGATGAACTCCCTTTGAGTTAGACTTCCTTGAATCTGCTTCCCACCCCTCTCCTTTCCTCCCTTGTCCTGCACTTGAGCCTTTGCTACCCAGCTACCCAGAGTGGGTGTCCCATGAGGACGGAGCTTGGAAGCTACCCCAGAACCAGCACCCACCCACCTTCAGGATGTGACCTTTGGGCTCTGAAACAACAGTGCTAGGGAACGATTTTAGACCACAATTCCCAAACAGCCCCAGTTCTGCACTTTAATCCCAAAGAGATGCCCGGCGCTTTGGGACCACAGAAAACTTGTCACTTCATTACAATTCTGAAATAAAATAAAAAGAGAGAGCAAAGGGTAATTCATGGTTGTTTGAATGACTCCACATCCTTTTCCATAGAGGCAGCTTTTAGCTGTTAGCTTAAAGGACGCTGGCAGAATCTGACATCTCACAATGTGATGGAGCAGCATTTTTCATAATGCTGTATCACAAGATTCTTTATAGCCGGTTAACCCAATTAATCTTCCCATAGTAATTATCCAGGTGCTGTACTCTTGTGCTTCCCCAGAGTCTCCAAAGCTCCGTTGTGCAGAGAGGAACTATTATACCTCCCAACCTTGAAAGGATGTTTCTAACTAATTAATGATTGTTAAGTGCTTGGAAAATTCACTTTGGAAATATTCTGGTGCTGACCTGTCTGGATCTTCCAGCGTGCATTTGCACAGGGTGCGTGTTGGAAACCATTCTCGCCATATGTAAATCAAGTTAAAATGAATATGACCATTTCTTTTATCAATTCGTGTTCTGTGCCCCCACCCCACCCATACACACACACACACACACACACACACACACATATACACACATTTATTCTTTGTCTGTTTCTCCCAGTCTGTGTAGCAAGCCATCTTTGGTAGAATAGGTTAGTGTTTTGTGAAATTTCCTTTATAAGGTCAAGTTGAGTCTTTCCAGCCATGAGGCAAATTGAAAACTGCTATTGGCTGGATTATCAGGAAGCAAAATGTGGCTTTCTATATGGTAAAGGGGCTTTTGAACTTTTTTGTCATGAAAACAGTAAGAATTATATTTTATATTATAGCCCTATATACTTATGTAGATTTATATATTTTGTTTTATGCAAGAACACTTAGTCTTTACCGTGTGTAATATACCTGAATATCTTCTATTCCTTTTTTTTTAATCCTGGTCACATCAGATTAAACTGATTTCCCTGATTTCTTGTTACCTGACCCACTAATGAATTGTTGTCAGAGTTCAGAAAACACCCATGTAATGGAAGGGATACTAGAGTACTGTAAAAGAATCAGGAGTTTGGGCCATATTCCCAGCTCTCCCCACTCCCAAGATTCCTTCCCTGGACCTCAGTGTCCACACGTAAATTAAGGTATTTGTTTTCAAACTGAGTTTAACATCAGAATGCTTTCTTTAAAACCCTCTTACATGGAAGCCCAATATGGAAACCAGAGCCCCAAACAGTCCTTATCTCCTTCCATAACTCACCCCCTACCCCACCCAGGGGTCCTTGGAACACAACCCAAATACTCCTGGATTAGAAATGTCATACTTCCCCTCCAGTTCTGGTATTTGATGATTATTTTATTTCCTAGGTAATAAGTTTAATCAAATGCAACCGGTTTACTTCCATTGATTCTAAGCTGGGAATCTCAATTGAGAATCTTCAAAATCAATGCAAATTTTTGTTCCAGAAACATAGCTCTTTTCTGCTTCAGCTTTGTAGTTTGTTCGTAGGTCTGAGTGGCTAGGATTCCCCAAGGAAAGCATGGGTTTGAAAGGTCTTTGGTATACGGCATGTGTGGGCTTTTATTCTTATCATTGTCTACTATTCTCTTGCTCCCTAAATTCAGCAGGTTCTTGATTTTTGACACGGCTCAAATCATTTGGCTTACAGCTGGTAAAATGCAATTTTCTGGTTCTCAGAAAGAAAGGCTTTTCAGACTTAAATATATATTAAAAAAAAAGCTCATAGACTTGAACATCAAATAGCCCTTACAAAACACCATTTTGATGAGTTAAGTGTAAATGAATCAGAAACATACGGATTAAATTTCCCTTGAAAGACACATGGGTTTAAGAATTAAGGGGAGAAAGTGCTTGGCAAGATGGATTTCAGATTTTTTGCCAAACCTCAAAATGTTTGAAAAATGGTTTGAGACGTTTTTACAGAACGCAAAATGCCACGGAGTTCACCCATTCCCAGACATAATAGCGAATCTTTTTGACAACAACTGTATGACAAGAAAAAGGGCCAGTGGGGTTTAACCATTTTCTCTGTTCTCCTTCAATTCTGCACCTCCAGCCCTGCCAGAACAAAACAAAACAAACACCAACTACTTAGAAAACTGTCTGATTGACAAAGTAAAGTTTCCAGTCAGGCAATTACCAGAAAATAACCCCACAATAAGAAATACTTGTATTTTTCTTCCATAGTGCCCAAAGTCAATTTTACCATTTTCTAAGTGGAATAATATACTCTAGGGAGATGCAGTTTGATATATTTTATTCATTGGTGTCTAGAGCAATGTTCGGTTATACTAGTCATTTGCCTGACATTATAATTTCAGCTTCTTTGGAGAAGGCGGGGGAAAGTCCACTAAAAGCAAATAGGTTGGGGGGAAATAGCCATTGGTTTATTAAACAGCCCAAGTGTGGACATGGTATATGTATTATGGAGGCAGGGCATATGAGAAGGTTTTTAAGTTGCTGGGAATGGTCTGAGAAACTGGAATTCTGATATAACTTTTCTATTTAGTAATCCATATTACAAGTTCTCCACACCTCAGAATTCTTCCTGGCATGGGGAGACTCAGGAGGGATATATTAGGGATCCATGGACTGATTTTCTTATGAAAGTTGTGCATCATATGTATTAAATGCCCTCCAATTATTTTTTACTAGCTACTCCTGACAGAAGCAGACTGACACTTTTACAACCTCATTTTTCAGATGTAAAAGCACAGAGGGAGTGGGTTTTCAGGGAGCTGCCCACACTGACAGAGGAGGAAACCTGGGCAAGAACATTTGGGCTGATGTGCTCTGTGAAGCCACTTTGTCTTATAACCTGTTTCATTTTCGTATTTAAGCCAGAATGGCCAAGGTTTCGTCGCCTGCTTCCTTGCTTCCTTTCTTCCTTTTTTTCAGAGGAAAAGAAGAAAGAGTGCATTCAGTGACTGCCAATATCGGTTTAGAAACTAGGGGACAACAATGTACTTTATCGAAAGGTTTCAAGAATATATAGAGCACCCCCCCCCAAAAGCTATCTTTAAATCAATATGTTTTAAATTCTATGGTATAAGTAGTGGGGAAACCTATTTATTATCCTGTTAGTGCAGCACTGCACATAGTATTTTTGAAGTAGGACCTTGCTCTCCAGGGACCAAAAATAAAATTTGTTGCAAAAGAAGTACCCAAAAGGGAGACTAAATGTCATATGAAACGCAGAAGTCTACTTTCAGTACCTCCCCAATGGAAATACTACAAATAGTGATTGTTAAAATCTCACTTTCCATCTTATACCTAGCTATATTTATTGAGCTCAAAAGAAGAAATAAATGAAAGCTAGAATCACTGGAAAGAAAAACAAGTTATATCAACTTTCTGTCTTGGAAAAGGCTTCAGAATAAAAAAAAGAAAAAATAGGGTCAAATTCTGGCTCCATTTTACCCTTTCCAAAGCAGCATAATATAGGATAATAGGGCCAAGATGGGCTTTTTTGATTCTTGGAAAATGCTGAGTTCCCTGCGCAGAGCTCCCACCCTCCTCCCACTCGCCCCAAATGTCTTTCTCACCTTTATTCCATCCCTTCTAATTAAAAAATGATTAAAGTTGTGCAGTACAGTCTAGCAAGCAGTTCTTTCAGCTTGTAACTCAGCTATCTACATGCAATATTGGAAAATTCAGTTAAAAATTTTTAATTAATGTAGTATCCAATTTGGCATATACAAGAAGATCAATCTGATTGGAAATGCACATCAGAAAGCATATATTGCTAGACAGAGATTTTTATCATCCAAAGAGATTGTTTTCAACTCATACTAAGTTATGCAGGACAGTAATTATTTAATATCCCCTCAGCCTATGTTTACAAACTTTATCAACCTGCTTAGCATGGATGGCTGACTTTGTTGGAGTACCTTCTATCAATAACCCCACTCCCTACTCCAACATACCCCCTGGATCCTGCAAAAAAGACGTGGGGCTAACTGTTCATCTTTCCAGGAGCAATTCATGTGTCCCTCCTTCTGGGTACCCCCTTCCCTGAAATCCCCAGAGTATTGGCTCTCACTTTGGGGTGCATCCATTACCCTCTGCCGACTTCCATGTCCTCATCTGTTTCCCCTAGCAGATGGCATGATTTCTAAGAGCAGGGATGATCTTTTATTCACTCTGGGCTCCCAGGACAGTGCCTGAAACATAGTAGAAGCTGAGTAGATACTCAAGAAAAAGAAACTTAAAAGACAATTGTAGTAATGTGTCTGTCAGATTACATTTTTATTGCTGCTTCCAAAAGTAGGTGGGACTGAAGTCCCTGCTCTGTAGATCTTCTCTCTTCTCAGCCTCGGCCTCGGCCTCCCTTGTAGCGTGTGAGGGGGAAAGTGGCGAGGCGTTCTCTTTGCTCAGATGGTGAGCTCCCTGCTTGATTTCACCTCCCTCCCCTAACCTGTGTTTATCTTGATGGTCTCATTTAGACCCATTTCCTTTTGATAAAAATATAAGCTCACAAAAAGTGAATTTACAAAATGAGGGGTGATTTTACTCGGCTCTGTGTCACAGAGCTCAGATGCTCCCCTGTGTGTGGAAATCCGGCTGGGTGCTCATTTTCTGAGTCATCTGATGTCTGAGAGTTTGCTTTTTTTTCAGAGTATAATTAACACAGGTTCCCAGAGATTTAAAAAAAAAGAAAAAAAAAAACTTATGAGGAAAGTAGACAGTCTATATGTTGAGACCCATATAAGGAGATTGTGGGCACCAGCCCAAATTGAGAGAAGCTTTAAGAGCTATTCAAAACCTACTGAAATGTCAACACACTTTTGAAAAGGGTCCATTAGGGATGCAAATGTGCGGTTCCCTGATTATGATAAGCACTGGAAAGAAAACAGTGAAACCCATTAGAAGGTTTTGAGAACTTGGTTTTGAAGCGTGGGGAAGACAATTCTAGTTTCTGCTTGGTCTGGGCTTTTATTTCCCTAGCCCTTCTGCATTCTGAACCAACTATCCTAACGATTTAAATGGCCCTAAAAATTCCTCCATTTTTGGATAGAGCCAATTAACTCATCTGTAAATGGGCCAAATTTGAAATACCATCAATGTTGGATAAAATTTATTTTAATAAGATTTATTCTCTGGGTTATAAGATGTAACTTTCTTTTGTAAAGGATCTGACATTAGAAACTCACTTCAGGCTTTAGATGTATTTTGGTTTGTTCTTACAGCCCCTTACAAAGGCTGATTATAATTTAAAATCTATAATTCCTACTATATAGTCTTTTACAAATCAACTCACAATAGGGGTATATTTTTATTTCATAATCGTATAGGGCTTTTGTGTGAAAATAACCAATTCATCTAATCAGAAGGATACCTTTAATTTTGGCTAAGTTTTTTACATATGACGTCAAATGATATTCATGGTAATGGATAAATTGGGGCATAATTTTTATGTAATTACTCTAAATGCCAAAAAAATGTAATTGATTTTTTCCATCTTCCTTGATCTGGAAGGAACTGTATCAATTTCCAGGACGTCATAAAACAAAATATTTAAAATATGTTTCAAATAATAAAAAAAGAAATGCTTAACTTAATAAAGATGTGGAATTCATTTATGAAGAAAAACACTGGCTGTGGACCAAAAGTCCAGAGAGTTTGCCAGAAGTTTGCAGTATACAGTCATTCTTGCATGTCCACTCCCTGCCCTATCAACCCCAAACCTCCCCCCTCCATATTAAGAAAATGAATTTTCTCGGCCATACTGGACTTTCAAATAATTGATTCTGTTTACTTTGATTTTCAGTAAAAAAAAAAAAGATTATCTGTTTTTTCTATTTTCTTCCTTTTAAGGAAATCAGTTCGAGGCAATTACAACTATAGCTCTTTCTGCTCTAGTTTAATTAAGGAATTTTACACAGCATATGTATTTAATGGTCAGGAACCTCACCTAGAAGTTAGGGCTTTTGACCCTCCTGGAGAGCTTAAACAATTGAAAACATTGGCAAAAAAGGAAAGTACCTAATAAACATAAGAACAGTTAAATGTTCCAGCATTAATCTAAAGCAAAAATCTTAAGCCCTATAATGAACATTTCCATTTGGCATATTCGCGTTTGTGCTTGTCAAGAAAATAGCCTTAGGTTTCAGAAAGGTAGAAAGGTTATCAATAGCATGTAATTAAATGCCCCACATGTGCTCACCTATATTGGATCAACTCTCAACTTTTCGAAACTTCTCCAGCTTACGTAATGGTGTTTTCTTTTTTCCTTCTCCATCCAAATGGAGCCAAATGCGCCAGAAAATAAACACAGGTTTTCCCAATGGTCTGAAGAACTCAGAATTGACTTTATGTCTGTCAGTCAGAAGATACACAGATTCTGCCTCAGGGAGGATCCCATTTAAGGGGTAGAGGTGGATGCTAAATAAACCAGAATAACTGCACATATTTTTTTAGAAACGGCAATGAAGGAACAGCAAAAGCTTGGGGGCTTTGCAACCCTTTAAATTAGATGCATCTCATTTGGGAGTCAGAGAAAAATTTTAGAAAGTGATATTTAAACTGAGACATGAAAGATGAGTAAGATTTGGTCAACAAAAGAGCAGATGTCAAGGCATTCCAGGCAAAGGTAACAGGATGTGTCAAGGCCCTGGGGTAGGAAAGAGCCTGGCCATTCCAAGAAATCCATGAAAACCAGGGTGATTGAAATATAACAAGCTGGGTGGAAAGTAGTACCACAGGCATCAAAGATGTAGAACATATAAAGAATGGTTTTTTTGATTCCTAAATGACTAAAGAAAACTATGGGGGAATGTTGAACAGGGAATGGTCATGATTAGATTATTGGTTCAGGAAGATTGTTCTGGTTGCATTGTAGAGGTTGGATTGAAGAGGAGCAAAACTTGAGGTAGAAGCAGTTGTAGTAGACTAGCTGAGAAAAGATAATGTTTTGGGTTAGCCTCTTGGCAGTGGAGATGGAGCCAAGAGGATGGATCCCAGGTTTATTTTGGAGGAGGAGTGGATAGGAGTTAGTGAATGATTGGAAATAGAGCATGAGGGAGAGTGGATTGTCAAAGACAATGCCTGGATTCCACCGACTCATTCCTACACTCTAGGGCAAAGGATCTAGAGATGGTACACATGGACAGGGTCCTCTGTAGGACTCCACAGGGGCACTTAGGGACTTTTATCTTAACTCTTCAGCAGGTAGGGTAGTATTTGCTTATTCGGTACCACAGCGTTTTTCATGGTAGCTCACAGATTGGGGGGATTTTTGTATCTCAAAATGCTCAGTTTAGACTCATTCCCAAAGGGCCCAATGGCACTGCACTGAAAAGGCAGAACTGCTCATTTGGGGACCTGTCCTTCCTCTCCTAAAGCGTGGCATCCTTTTTAATAATAAGTGACTTGCCATAGAGCCCGAAAAAGTGAAACCTTTATTTCATGCTTGTCAAAAGGATCATTGTTCATATGTGAGAAGACGCTACCCCCATCTCACCCCTCAGGACTCCTGGTTCCTGCCGTACTCCACCAAATGCTTCCTTACACTCAGGGTTCCTTTGGAACCTGTCTGTTGTTCAAGGAAAAGGAATTTCCAAGGGAGGCCAGTGAAGAATTTGTTCACACATTGTCCCTGGCTTTGAAGAAGAAAATCCACTCAGAACTGATGAGTTGCTTCCCAGAAATAAATAGTTCTGGGTCTCTCCATGAGTCAGGTTACCACTCTTGATCATATCCAATCCTATAATTTTAGGGCTGAAAAGACTCTTGAAGATTGTTATTCAGCCACTTTATTTTATATATGAAGAAACGGAAACTCAGAAGCATTGAGGAGAGCACAGCCCAAGATCATCAGAGAAATACAGAGCTGAGTCTGTAGCCTGGGCTATTGCTGGGGTATTCATGCTCAAAACTAGATCATAAATGTTACCTGGCTATATCTTTTCATCATCTTCAGATTGACACATCCTAAGAAAGTACATGGGGGCTTTATGTTCTGGAAAGCACCTCATACTCAAGGGTCTGAGAAAAACCAAGCTATTGTCACAGACCAGTGGGATTTCATGGGAAGTGGATAGCTTCTGTGAGCAAGCACATGCTCTTTAAATGTACTGTCACACTCATTTTCCATTTCTATTTCTATTAGGAACTTATTGTTGATATCTAAAATTGACATTTATCGTGCCCATAACCCTACCGCAAATTAAAATCAGACCCTGAAGTCCCTCTTGGGGAAAATGTTTACTAAGCTGTAGGAAGACATCTGAAATGATACCAAATTACATTTTAAACTTGAAACCCCAAATACCACTCTCATTTAAGAGTAGGAATAGGACCATCTGGGGAATAATATGAGAATCTTAGCAAGTCACTCCTTTTGGCAAAATGCAGGGCCACCAGGGAAGGGAAAAGTGCCCGAGAAGAGACACTTCATATATAACCCCCCGTGTGGCTTTTAACTAATCATTTAAACCTAAACAAATTTTCTTTCAGAATGAACTTAAAGGAAAAATGAGCCCTTTTAAAAACTCTTGCTTTTAAAGTTCAGACACAGATGTTTCAATTGCACTTATAAATACACTGAGAAGGGGATTGAAAGAAATATCAAAATAAAGCAAGTTTATCAAAATGTAATCTTGGATTTCAAGGTTTTACCCAGCTAATATGGGCAAAAATGTGTTTGGGACTCAAAGTCTCGCTTTTGCCTTTTAGTGTGTTGATGTCTGTAGGTGTTTGTGTGTCATGGGTTTGTTTATTATGTGTTTAATATGACCCATTTCAATCTCAGAGCCTAATGATAGAGTCAACTCTGCCCTCAGGGAAACCATCCTCAGGGGCTTCTTTCATGTATGTCCAGCCCATGAGTAGTTTGAAAAGTAGCAAGATCTTGTTGAAAAGCCCTTTGAGACACTTGGATGCAAAGTGCAAAGTAAATGCCAAGTATCATTATTATGAACTTCATTGCTATTATTTTATTAAGTGTTCCAGATTAATATCAACTTAGCTTCCTGATAAGTGTTCTCACAAAGCGGGAGAACGTGAAAGGTAGCTCAGAGTAAATGTTGCACGAGAGAGAGCGCACGAGTTTCCTAGAAACACTACCCTCCCCCAAAACCCTTTTCTCAAGTCAATGGTAAATTGGCCATCCTAGAAATTAGGATATTGTTTCAAGGTGTCATGGGCCTGTGGCCCTTAAAAAGAGAGGATGTCTGTCATGGATGTGTTTTGGGAGTACTGCTACGAGGAAGCAGGAGACAGTGTAAGCTAGGTAATCTTCAAATCATCCAACAAGCTTTTATGGGGTTCCTACTGTGTGCCAAACTCAGTGCTCTATAATGTTCTCCCTCGGGTCTGGGGAGAGAGTTACTGATAAGATGCCGTGAGAGCACATACTAGGGAGCAGTCTCATCTGGAGAAATCAGAATAGATTTCCCAGAGATGAGGATGCTGATGGGCCAGGCTCGTTGTGGTGCAAAGGACATCCAGTTTCTTCGGGGAGTCTGGGCATCTCCGGGTCTTTTCCCCAATTCACTTCTTTCTGAAACTCAGAACAATACAGTTTCACTTTGTGTTTTAGAATGATATCAGTAGTGATGTTATTTTTTCAAGCAGGTAAATCATCTCACGAATAGAATATTCATTGAGTGCCTTGTAAGTGCCACGCACACTCAAATTATCTCAAATAATCTGGACCCCATACCTGGGAAGTTGGAGACATATTTTGCCGATGAGAAAAGTTAAGAGAAGTTAAAGTCTTACACAGATGACACTTATTCTGGGTTCATGATGGAGCCAGGAGGTGGCTCAAAGCTTGTGCCTTTTCAGCCACGCAAGGCTGCCTTATTCGATTTACTGGTTAATGCTGGCGGCCAGCCTCGTCTCTGTCATTCCTGTCAGTCCCTCTGACTGGAAGAAGTGAAAATAATAGGCCTAATTTGGGACTATGAGAAACCTGCCAGTTCTTCCTCTTCCTCCTAGAAAAGGTGCCAGACAGGGAAGAATCTGTTTTTTTAAGAGCCTAAGAAGAAGAAATTCCAAAACCTCTCTCAGTAAGCCATTTAATTGTTGCACACTATTCATTCTTGAGAGAGATTCTTTTCTTAAAAAAAAACTTAAATCCCACGTGCTGCTGTTTTATTATTGTTAGGATTCTGCTTCAGTTGGGTTTGAAAGTAAGTGGTTCACCGTTCTCCAAATATAGTAACTTGTATATTTGAAGATCATTATTGCCAACACCTCACCCTCTCTATTGTCTTTTCCTTTGGGGCAGAATTCTCGATGCTTTTACTTTTCCCAGTTAGGTCTTCCCTTCTGACCTTTCAGTATTTTTCTGTGCTTCTCTGGAAACGTCTCTAAGTTCTCCATGCCCTCTCTTCTTCCCTCCCCTCTTTGATGTTCAGCATTTGCTTGACACAGTTTTCTCTAAGAGCTCTCACCCCATTATATAGCTTTTTAGTTATTTGATCACCCATTTGTTTATTGGTTATAGGATCAAACGTAGAGTTTGCCACTCTGTGTTGGGAAGTAGCCTTGTGAGGAGTTCGCTAAGCCTTGAGGCAGTGCCTCTTTCCTTGTCAGTATTTCCGCAATGAGCACATATCTCTCAGCGCTCCTGTTACTATATCATTAGGAATAGATCTGGAGAGCTGGGGCTTTTAGCAGCCTAAGGTTGCATAGCACATGCCTGTAGTCACAGCTGCCCTAAGCTACTCCCGCTGCATGGCTGATGCATCCCTTCTCCTGCCAGGAGAGCTGTGGAGCTAATAAATTCTAGCACTGCCTCTTAAAGAGCTGAAATAATGCTGGCGAGTGGCTGGGTGGAGGGTGTCATAAATTTGGTCTCCCAGAAGTATTTCTAAACTGCCTAGGAGCCCCTGCCACAAGATTCAAGAAGAGGTTAGATAAAGGCTTTACTGAGGATGTCATTGTGAGGAGCATTGAAAAATGCACAGGATAAGTCAAGGCAGCCTATTTGCTCCCATAGGTCTTTGTAAGACCTCTCCTGTTTTCACTGAAGTTTTGTGCAACTAGAGCTGTTGTCGCTCAGCCACAAAATTAAGCTGTATATTTGGAATATAGGTATTGGGCAGTTGGGCTGGGTGTGGGTTCCAGCACAAATTACTCATCAAAATATAACTAACAAGCTGAAATGTCAGGAGGAACCAAAGCAGAACTGCTGAGTTAGAGCTTGTGGGGGAGGATAAACTCAGGGAGCTCTGTCTCCACAAAGTGTCCAGGCAAGTGTGTTAGTGAATGTTTTCATGAATTATTCATTGATGGTGCATGAATGCAAGCAGCAGTCGCATGTAAACGATGAGACTCGTAATCAGAGGGCTACTTATTTGTCCTTATGAAGCAAGGAGGAAGCTTATTAACAACTCACAAACAGGAAAGAAATTTTACTTAAAGAGAATTTTTTCCCCAGCCAGCTAGATGCAGATCACTTAACTGAGCCTGTGTTCACAATCATCTTTTATTTTATGTCTTTTGATCTGCACTTTAGTTGCCTTTTCTAATGTAATGTTATCAATAATTGATGCAACTGAGAAATTATTGGCTGATTGAAAAATCATCTCTTCATGCCTATAAACCTGACCAGTGGTTAAAGCCAAACCGTACAGGCATTGAGGGTCTTTCATAAAGGGAGTTTATAAAGAGACTTTAGCTGTTTATAAGGAAAAAATATTATAAGCCTTCAGTTTTTTATAAGGAAAAAATACTAGATTTTGAAAGCGTATTTTTTTTTTCCTGCAATAGTACATCAGAAACCAATCCAATTGTGTTTTTAGTTAACTTAAATGAATCAGGCTGACTGCTGACCAATTCAGATTAATGGTGCAGAAATCAGTCATTAAAGAGAAAAAAGGGGGAAGACGGGTTGATTTACTAGTCTTTAACAAAATGGCCATAATTTGGATCCCCCCCATCACTGCTCTTTCTGTTTAAACACTTGAAAGCACTAGTAAACATCTCCTCTGCCTGAGTAGATGCAAAGCATGCACTATAAAACTGAGCAAAGTCTCCAGCAGGATGTAAATCTATTGTAGTGTATTTTATTAGTATTATTAGCTTTCTTGCAGCCAAGCTTTCATTTAAAGAAAAAGAAGTTATTGTTTCTAAGTTATCTGTTACTATATCTATTAAAAAGAAGATATCAGTAGTATGAAATTGATAAAAAAAAAAAAGGGAGGCCAAATTTACCTTGCATGGTAAATTTAATTTCTGACACCCATGGTGATAATGATTCCAAAAGTGCTCTTGTCAATATCAATAACTGAGTGCAAAGCAGAAACGATATGGTTATTTGACCATGGTTTGGGTGTAACTGGTACCTCCTAGCACAGAGCTCTGAGTATTAGAAAGTACAATCTTATTGCAGGGGCAGGCATCCAGTTTTTAAAAAAATTATATAGATTGGAGAGAGATGAACGTTCCCAAATTATTCGTAGTCTTTTCTTATGAAATACCTAATATATGATTTCAAATAGAAATTACTTTCATTGATGCAAAGCATATAGATATGGAACTCAACTGAAAGCTTGAGTTTAATTTAAGGGGAATTGGTTTAAAAGAACAGATTACCTGGGGGTAATCATTTATGCCTTTTTAAAACAGAAATGGTTTATATTAAGGTCTCCAAAGACTGATAATGTAAATTGGAGTTTTATTTATGACTTGTAAGTCAATTAAGTTCTCATTAGTTAGTAAAGACACTTTATTGTGCATTGTCTTTGCGGTGTCTATTTCCTATCAGAGATCCTTGCTATTTATGTTTTTATTTATTCTACAAGTATGTATTAAACACCTACTAGGTACCATGGACTTCTTTTTTTTTTAAGTTTCAGAAAGTTCTGCAATGGTAAACAAGGCAGACACAATCCCTGATGTATGAAGCGCATTATCTAGTTAGAAAGAGAGACATTTAAGAAATCACTCAACATTCCTGATGAATTACAATTGGTATGCTGAGACTGTTAATATCAGGCCATGGAACACACTGATTTTTGTTTATCATTGTTTTCTCACTTATTGGAAGTTTGTAGATGAATTATTATGGCCTAACTTGCCAAATCAATATTCCCCTGAAATGGAGTGTCCTCAGAGCCTGACATATGTTAGGTGCTTAATTGATCTTTTTTTTTTTTAATAGAGAAGTTGTTGGAAAAATCATGCATGAAATACAGAGCTCCCATATAATACTCTGATTAATACCTTGTATTAGTGTGGTACATTTGTTATTCAGTTCATGAAAGAGCATTTTTATAATTGTGCTATTAATTATAATCCATCAATTACGGTGGTATTCTCTGCATTGTTCACTGTCTTATGATTTTTTAAAAAATTATTCTAGTAACAGATCTACAACCTAAAATTTCCCCTTTTAACCACATTCACGGATATAATTCAGTGCTATTAATTATATTCACAATGTTGTGCTACCATCACCACCATTCATTACCAGAACTTTCCAATCAACCCAAATAGAACTCTGTACAATTTAAGTATTGATTGAATGAGTGAATGAATGATGATAAATGTTACCAGGGAAAAGTTTAGGGTGTACCCAGAGCATACCAGAGCTGAACCCAACCTGGTGTCTTAGTTTCCTGGCTGCTGAAATAAATTACCGTAAATGTGGTGGCTCAAAAACACAGAAATTTATTGACTTACAGTCCTGGAGGCCAGAAGCCCCAAATCAAGGTCCTGTGCTCCCTCAGGAGGACCTAGGAGAGGATCCTTCCTTCCCTCCTCCACCTTCCGGTGGCTCCAGGGATTCATTGGCTGTGGAGAGTAACTGCAGTCTCTGCCTCTGGCTTTACATAGTCTTTTCTCCCTTTCCTATGTTTCTCCTGGAATAGGGATACTTGTCCTTGGATTTAGGGCCCATCACGTCAATTCAGGAAGATCTCATATGCTTACAAAGGCCTTTTTCCATATAAAGTCACATTCACAGTTACCAGGTGTTAGGACCTGGCAATATCTTTTGTGGGGTCACAGTTCAGCACCTAGTGAGACTGCCCAGCAAAAGCTTGAGGCTGACTTTGGCAAGGCCCCATCATGGGAAGGGAGACGGCACTTCCAGAAAGCTGGAAGAAGTCAGTATAGTGTGTGTGTGTGTGTGTGTGTGTGTGTGTGTGTGTGTGTGTGTGTGTGCGTGTGTACGTACATATGGAGCCCGAGTGGCAGAGGTGGTCAGCGGTGAGATGGGGCAAGGCTGTGGAGCCAGGCCGGGTTCTGTTTCAGGGTGATGGTAACGCTGATGAGTTGGAGAGTTAACTGTTTTGCTTAGATTGTTTTACTAGTTTTTTGTTTTTGTTTTTTGCAATAAGTTGAGGGCCAGGGTGAAGAAGATGATAGGATATGGATCACGAAAGCTAAATTCTCTTCCTGGATGCCCAAATGTTTGTGTCGCCAAAGGAAAAACAGATTGGGAACAATTCTTGCCATGAAACTCAAGATTTTTAGCAGAGGCCCTCCCTTGAACTTCAAGAAAGCTTGGAAAAGGAGAAAATGGGCTTTCATTGAATTCTGTCAGTATTTTAACCACCTTTTCTGGGGCTAAATATTTCTGCTTCTTTGTCTCAATTTTCTCTTGTGTTAAAAGTGGAAACATTGAATTTGCCATCTATCTTCAGGCACTTAGCAGTGAGACTAGGTGCAAAGCATGAGCTAATTTATGAAAAGATACGGGTAATATGATATTTTTTTAAAAATATGAGTCAGCAGTTTTCTTGTTTTTGCAGTTATTTGTTTTGTTGATTTTTAGTCTTTGTTTACAGGAAAAACAAGATTCTGAGGACCGATCTCTAGGGAACTAGTTTGGTTCCATTTTGAGGAAATCTTTTCAATGGCCCTTTCTGAAGAATCATATGAGGTCATTTTGAAATTCTGTAAAATTGCCACTTAAAAGAGCCCATTGGCCCCATAGAAGGGTATGGGAATTTGAAGCTGAAGAAATATCTTACATTTACAGGGAGTGTTGGACATTTTTTTATTTGTTGGATGGCAGTTCTTTAATTAAAACTAGGGAGTAGTGATCTTTAAGATCCCAGGTTTAAGCCACAATTTCTTGATCGAAGTTTTGAATTTTTTATTGATCTGTTATTTGATCAGTAATAATGACAAAACCAACAACAAGTAATAAGCATATTCATTATATTTAAAAGTATTAATTCATATAGTGCCATGAAGTAGATATTATCCCCATTTTAGAGTTGAGAAAACTGAAGCACAGATCAGCTAAGTAACTTGCTCAAGATCACGCAGCTAGTAAGAGGTAGAGCCAGGATTCCCACCTAGGCAATCTTGCTCCTGAGCTTATGTTCCCCATTTGACAATGTAACTATTACCCATGGAGGAAATTAAAGTATATTGTCTTTCCAATTACATTGTATTTGCCTATTCTAATAATTTGCTTTCTTTACAAAAATAGAGATTTTAAAATTACACTTTGGAGAAGAATGCGCAAATAAACATTATTCATTTCAAATTGCCTTCTCTTAAGATTTAAGAGTCATATACCCCTCTTTATATCTTTTGCTTCCCGAATCCCAGGAAAAAACTAGTTTGCCATGTTAGGTCAAAACACTTCATTTAACAAGGTTCAAATGAAGCATGCATTTCTTTTCATAACCCAATATGAACAGAGTGGGCAAAATTATTTGTCTTGTCCCCATGTGGAATTGTTACCTTTAAATAAAAGAGAAGTGTAGGTCCCATGGGATATGTCAAGTTCTTCTTTTAAAAAAAATCATCTTCTCTCCTTTTTTTAGGGACACCTCCTATTTAGGGGTTATTCCTGTTTCAAATGTAATCTTGATGTTAGGAATTTAAAGTTGTACTACTCATTCATTTAATATATATGTTGACCTCCTGCTATGTGCCAGATGCCAGGTTAAGCACTGTGGATACAGTAATAAGCAGTGATGTCCTCATCATAATGGGATTTATAATCCAGTTTGATTTAGAACATCTAGTTTTCAGTTCAAGACCTAGAATCTGAATATTAGAGCTTCAGAAAGTTTTGAGGTAGCCCAAAGTCTAATACCTTCATTAAACGGTAAATGGTGAAATGGAGAGGCCCAAAGAGACTCTTTCCCTGCGTCAGTGACTCTGATAGCAACAGCACCTGGACTTTTTGCCCCCTAGCCCACTACTCTTTCCATTTTACCTCTCTGAAGCTTTTTTTTTTAATCGCCCCACCTCTAGTTTTTTAGTTATTATTTTATCTGCTCAATATTTCTTAAATTCTAGGGTCTGATTTTTTTTTTTTTTTTGCATGAGCAGACACTGGAATCAAACCCGGGTCTCCAGCATAGCAGGCGAGAACTCTGCCTGCCGAGCCACCGTGGCCTGCCCTCTAGGGTCTGATTTTGATGTTGACATTGATCTCCCAATTTTTGAACCTAATGTTTTCTTTTTTTTTTTTATCATGTGCCCTCTTTTCTTTGCCTGACCACATAGCAGCCAGCTTTGTACTGCACTCTGTCCTGATAATTTAGTAGACATTCTCCAGGTGTCACACATCCTTTGAAGACCTGAGAATGGACAATAGTGTTCAGTGACCCCCCTCAGACCTTCTAAGTAAAAACAGTGGTCTTTAGCTCCATAAAGACTGTTGAGCTTGCCCAAGGGCAAAGAAAACCAGTAGACACAGTCTTTGCTTTTCAGACACTCCTAGACTGGAAAACATCTCTTGGGGGGAAAAATGAGGACATGAAATCGCTTGCTATGGTACCTATCATTCTGTTAAGGACAGTGAAAACACAGTCTGTCATCGTTGACATTTTAATTGAAAGAAAAGCTTACATAGATTTCAGCCGTAAGCAGTGTGTTTATACAAGTGTATAAAGAGGAATAATCTGTCAGGTTGGAAAACTCTTAATGCTACAAGACTCAGTTTAGTAATTGAACAATCCAACATGAGCTCACACATCTTACCTTGTTCCATGCCTCAATAACTTTTAGTAGAAATACTTTACCTAGAGGCACACGGTTATTAAAAAGAAGGCTCAGCTTGCTCAAAGTCTGGAATTATTAGCTCATGGCAACAACCCTGCACCGGAGAAAGGCTATTAGGTCTTTGTTTTCACAACTTTACCGCAATTTGCAATCATATTTTCAGAGTCTCACTGATACGTTGTTTGGGAAGCTTTTTTTAAAACAGGAAGAAAACATAATTTCACGTGGACAAGTGATTTCTCATGTTAACAGCATTGCAATATTTTACTATTTCATGGAAAGTCCAGTTAGCAGTGTGAATATCAAAGGAAATGGACCGTGAATTTGTTTTAGCATAAAAAAATCAATTTTAGCTTAGTTAAGGGAGCCACCAAGGTGTGATGGGGGAAACCCTAGATTATAGTTGGGTTTGAGCCCAAACTTCTTTTCATGACCCGTGTGACCTTGGACAAATTTAAATATTTCTGATTCAACTGACTCCTGAGTAAAATGGAGTGATTTTACTATCAAATTGCATTGTTTCAAGTCACATGAAGTTAGGGACATGGAAGTACTTTGAAAAATGTAAAGCATTGTACAAGTACAATATTAAAAACTTTTATGCAAGTGCAATATATCAGTTAATAATTTCTGTTATTTCAATCTACGGAGAGGGAATTAAATATTTAATGCAATTATTCTGGTACCACTCTTGCTTCAATGATCTGACTATTCTAGACAAATGATTTTTGGGGGGGTCTAAAATACACAGATAAGTACCTCAGTCTAGTCCTTTATATACTTGATGATGGGTAGGCACAGATTTTATTTTTTCAGGTTTGATTTCGTAGGTTTGTTTTTTAGGAGCCTAAAAAATTTCATAAGTTTAATAAATGGGGTTTGGGGAAATGACATACAGAATTTGTATAAAGCTGTAAACTCAAAACTATTATGAATCCAAATATACAATGATCTTAAGCTGCCCTCCTAGTATTCCTTGTTAATTGGTCTGCTTGGTATTATTCAATAATTATCATTATAACCCCTTGGGAACCCAATACCCTGAAAGATTTTCTTAATTAATGAGGAAATATTTGATATCTTAAATACTATGCCTGTTGTGGAAATAACTGACCTAATAGGAGCAATGAATTAAATGAAACATATCATTTCCCAACTATTCTGTACAGCTGGGAGTTTTCTATACAGTTCTGAGAAGAATGAAAACTCATGTTAAATTTTATTTCTATCTCTGTAGCAATATTAAGTTGTTTAATTGACTTAAGAAAACATCAACATAAATTGATAACCAAGATTATTTTTAATATGTCAGGTTGGAGACCAAACTTGAATGATGATAATGTGCTTGGCTTTGTTCGTAAAGATGATATTGCAAATCAACATTATAAAAACAAATGTTTTAAGTTGTTTTTTCCAGTAACAGTTCATGTTTGTCCCTAATTGTCCATACTGAAAGTATTGCCTCTGATGACTAATGAAGGGATCAGGTATGTAGTACAAGGATGTATGTATGTATGTATGTATGTATGCTTGCATGCATGTATGTGTGTATAGCTGTATGTGGTGCATCTGTGTATCCATCTGTATATCTGTATATCTGTCTATCCATATGTATGTCTGCATGGGTAGGAGGATGGATAGATGTTTAGCTGTATGGGTGAATGTTTATCATTATAAAACTAGGGAGTTCAGTCTTGGACATAGAAGAACTGACCACTATTAAACATTATATGCTTGTAACGCAGCTATTTATTTTTCAGTAAAGTTCCAAACAAAATCTTAAGACTGGAGAATATAAAACTAATGCTATCTGTTGACTGAACTACATTCTATGTCTCTGCAACAGAAGCTATCCTCTTTTCCCTCTGAGTGAGGTGGACTTTCAGACAAGTGAAGTTACAAAGTTGTTATAGTATTTCAGAGCAATTGAAAACAGCACTTTCCTAGAATTGTGAAAGGTAAATGGCCTTCAAAGGCCATACTGGTCCTTATTGTTTACCCATACTCCAGAGGTCCTAAGAGGACACATCAAGAAATACCCATAATACTTTGTTTGCTTATTTGAAAAGACTCATCTCATTGTTACAAGGTACTTGTATCAATCTATTCATACATATACTCTATTAATAAAGCCAGGTGTAGTTTGTGTAAACATCTACATAATCTCCGTCTCAACACTTTACATTCCTTTATGTTTTCATATATATACATTCCTAAGCATATAAATGATGACTAATTTACAGCTAATCTTTCTATGATGTGTGATAGCTAGCTAGGTTTCCAAAGGAGCTCTCCAGCAAAAAGAGTGGAAAACCTAGTCTTCTTTGAAATCATAATAGCAATGCAAAGGGAAAAATTTTGGCATTCTCTCCCATATCTCAACCTCCCGTTTCTCAACCATTCTGCTTGAGTCACCCATGGGAGGTAAATGAACTCTAAAGAAGGGACCCCGTGCTACTCCGATGGGGCTCTAAAAGGGCTGTACTCATTTGGGGCATGGGAGGGCCTTTGCCTATGCAGAGCATTTACTCTGCAACTAGTACCTAACACCTAGCACGAGAGAATCTCTCTTTTTTTTTAGAAAATGTGTTAATTCTGGAAGCCCTAGTTTCTAGTACTGAGGATGCTGTCATTTAACAGAGACAATTCAAAGGTCCTGGGGTTTTGCTTTGTTTCTTTATTTGTTTTGTTTTATATGTTTGCCGTTAAGTCTCTAATTTAAAAGGACCACACTTATACAGCTCCTAGAGCAAAAGCATGAAGAGATTGAGAGTTTAGCCTGGGAGGTCAATTGTTTGCCTTTTTTAATAAACACAAATAATTCCCTTTTCCCTCAGCCTCACATTCCCTGGCTCATTAAATCAGTTTGAGGACCTTCAAAAAAATTTCTGGCAAATTGAAGCAAAAGCTTAAAGTATGTACTCCCCTGAGTGCATGCTTACCCAAGTCCTGCAGGTCAGGCCAAAATCAGTTTCTGTCAAACAGCCTAACACCTCGAGTTATTGTGAAATGAGTGATTGGTAATGGGGGCTGAGCTCTGGACTTGCCTGGGGAAATGCTGGGCTGCAGCGCCAGCAGCCCTGACCCGACTTCTTTGTGTTTGCATCCCGGATTTGTTTTTTTTCCACTCACAGTGGGGAACTATGAAAAGTCAAAACTAATTTCTGTTGGGGATTCATGAATGAAGTGTTCTGCCAATCCACAGAGTGAAAATGTATCCAGAGCAAAGCAAGGCAGGCCCCGAGGCAGAGGTGTGGGAGAGTGTGGATAAAACAAATGTACACAGACCTCAGGCTGGAAGGCACTCCAGAGGGCAGAGACTTTTGAGTAAACGCAGGATTTGACCATGAAGTTCCTCTCCTGAGATGCAGGGATTGTAGGAGATTTACCGCTTTGTTGTCTATTGAACATCATTTGGATAACAGAGTTCAGGAAATGATGTGGAATTTGATGTATTAACTAGGAAGCAGCAAAGGAAACCAGGCTTGTGTTTTATTTGTTATTATTTCCCTAATATCCGCAATTATGTGGCTCTCACATCAGTGGGTCTCATCTGTCGGATGTGTGACGGTGCCCTGCTGGTTCTGGACACAGTGAATCCCCTGCTCAGGGCTTCACAAATAATATTTGTTTGTTTTCTGTCCCCAGGCCTGTCCCAGGCTCTCTATCTTCTCTGCTACACCTCCACAACAGACAGAGACATCCCATGCCAGCCTCCATGCCCGGGACCCTGCCCAACCCAACGATGCCAGGATCTTCTGCCGTCTTGATGCCAGTAAGTGCCTCTGGGCATCTCCCAGTGGCTCCTCACATCCACTGAGCCTAGCCACTTTTGAAAGAGTAGAGAAAAATCTGGGGTCTACACTGACAGGGAAAGGTAGCAGGTTCTTCTTCTGAATGGAGAGTTGAGCTGTGTGCCGATGTATTTG